>JAZHYW010038775.1:0-35280 GCA_037355805.1 Ixodes ricinus | reverse complement strand
TGTCACTTAGGAAGGCGAGCAAAGCACGCGCCATACGCACAAACACTCAAAATGGTACCGACCAGACTTTCTGGCGTCTCAGCTAGTCTCAGCCAACGGTACTCTAAACGGTTGTTTATATCTTTACCATAGGACGCGCTTTTACAGCGCTGTCACAGCTACCGGTGCGCGCGCGTTCCATGCACGAGGCTCATTCCGCTCTCGTGAGGCTGAGCACGGCCGCTACATCACCCTCTCCCGAGCGCGGGAGAGGCGAGGTAACAGGGTTTACTTCGCCACCGACTCCGCGGTAACTCTAGGTAACTCTCGCCTCATTGAGCTGCACTAAATGTTTCGCCCAGCGGAGTCACTCTCGACCACAAAATATTTATCTTTAAGAACTGCGAGGGCTCTCAGTTTTAATGTTTGTACGCAAGCTTCTTGACGAACTTATCGAAAAGCAGCCAAAAAGTTTCAGTGCCGACAACAGCTTAGAAACGGTGGAAGCGGCACTTTTTCTCGTTCTTCCAATAGAGTCCCATGCATTGGCTGGTGTCAATCAATGGCCGCCGGTGGCGACACTCGGCCCCAGCTGCCGAGGCCGCTGTCCGCGATTCAGCCTACTACAATAGAGATCAGTGGTGCTGTCCTCTACGGTATTTCTCCGAACGCCCGGAGCTGCGCTCGCCTGACCAGAGCGCCTCCACCGGCGGCCGGACCGCTGCGTGCGCTGCGCCGCTATGGAGAGGGCTTTTCTGGTGGCGTCCTTTGGAACTACACTCTTAATCTGGGGCCGCCAAACGTCACGGCCATAGCCGTGACGTTCAAAGTTTTCAGGACTTAGCCGCGAACTGATCCGGCCCCGTCAAAATAGCCGTGTACAACGTCACGGCTGAGGTTGGCCCTTCCCCTTTTTGATGGTCCGAATGGCTATATAGGTGGCTCCGTAGGCGGCCCTGTAATTTTTGGCGACCCGTTTGTGCAGGGCCGGCAAAAACGGGCCGGCTATGTGCATAATAGCGGGAAAAAACACTCTGCTCTCCGCTGGATGGCGGCAGTTGAGGCCGCCCAGCGTTCCCCGCGAGCGCAGCCAGCGGGCACGCATGCGCATAACGATCATTTCGGACGATGAATTTCGGAACGTACGAAGTACGAATCTAATCGGAAGCCTCTGCGGGTGACATTTGTTTTCTTATCATGGTGATGTAAGCCTATGTTAGAGAATGCGCCGATGCCGCGGGATAGTGAGTGAGTTCTTCAGGATGCTCACGTCGAAGGATACCAAAGGAATTCGACGCGGGTGGTGTAACCATGAGAAAACATGTGAATGCGATAAGTTCACATGGCCCACTGATCTGGCGGCACGACCAGCACGACAACCACTACTGAGCCAACTTGGCTGGTGCCGTTAATGCGGGCACAGTCCTCTTCAGCATAACCAACTGGGTAATTATGTAGCTCACTGGATAATAACGGATTTGAGTCAATTGCTGAAAGAGTTCCTAACTAGTAACTTTTGCTCTCGCCAACACAGGACAAGTGGGACCCTGTCCTCGACGATACAGGTATCTATACACAATATTTTTGTATTCTAAGAAGCAGGTTTGGAATCGCCTCTTTTCATATTATGCGGAAAACAGGTTTACTTCGTTTCACCTCAGCATGGACTTACCATAGCGGCTACAAGCACGGACTCTTCGCCTTTGACGCCAGCTCGGCTGTGCACAAGCACTCGTGGCAGGTGACAATTTTTAAAGTTATTGGGTCACAGTCGCGCCAAGCCGCCGACACCGTTAAAGAGTGAGGAGTCTCGCCGCACACGAAAGGAGGAAAAAGTATTTGGGAGGGAACTTGCGGACACTAACCACCGTCACTCTCGGTTCATAGAAAACAAACCTCGGCGCCTCGGGACACCTGGCCAGTGAGTCCTTTGACTTCTCTCCTTGATGCGCGTGTGGTAGTTGTTAGACAAAGACGACGTACCGCTCGAGTTATTTCGTCCGCCCTCTCTGAAAGGTGAAGTCGAGCTCGCTCTTAAAGCCCTGCACTTCCGAAAGTCGCAGGAAGGGTAAGACAGACTCAGACGACGTTGCGAGCAGACGACGCTGCAAAGGAGCAGACGATCGCTCAGATAGCGGTCGCGATCAGCCAATCAGGGCTCGGCGTTCTGACGTCACCATTACCCCCTGCGCAAGAAGCAGACGAACTTGCCTACCGCATAGGGTCTATCCATGTGACGTCAGACTGCTTTTTAATGTCGAGTAACTACAAACAAGCATGGCCGCCGTAAGCAAATGCAGTTATCTAATTGGCGAATTTCATTTTGCTTTCTTTTGTTTCCCGTAGAGCATATGAATAAACGTTATGTTAGCGGCCATGTTTGTGGCCGATGACTCGGCATCTGAATAGACCTAACATCTAGCAAGCTACTTTCTAAAAAAAGAAAAAAGCTGTTTGATATATTTTAGAGCGTAATTAAAATACAAGACACGTTCTCTCTCCCTTATTCTCTTATAATAAAATGCTGAAAATTCTTGAAATCATGCCTTGACAGCAGAGGCAACTGGCCTTCGGACGTGCCGCGGAGACCCGTCTTGTGGCACGAAGCTCCGGCTGACTGCAACACACTTGGCTCGGATAGCGCACCTTCAACTGCGGCGGGTCCTAATTCGCCAATTGTGTCAAGTCAAAGCAACAACCATGCCTCCACCAATGTTTCCGCAATGTGGTATTTGTTTGAATGTGGTATTTATTATAACAAAGCACCGCCTGTATCTTCAGCTGTGCATCTAATTTAAACGAATAAATTGATTGCTTACCTGCGGACCCACTGTTCTATTAAATGTTTAGAAACCATCGGCCTTGCCCTTGAAACAATTCCTGTATACTTACTTTCCTCTAGCGCACTCGGGAAATCAATCTCTAAAGCATACAAATTGAGCTTAGCAATGCTTTTCCAATATATTTTGCGACTCAAAAATTAAGTTGCGACGCGACTATGTGCATGACTTCTCACAAGAAGACGTCAGGCTCAGTGCCACGTCACAGCTTTATTTTTACGATGAAAATTTCCTGTACTTCTTAATCCCTGGTTTTCCTCGTGGGTCACAGTCCTGGACCCTCCGAGATACTCTGCGGGCGAGTGGACGACGGGACATTTTTATAGCCAGCAGAAAACGGGCCAGCTAGAAGACGGGCCAGCTAGGAAACGGGCCAGCTATAAAACGGGCCAGCTAAAAACGGGCCAGTAAAACGGGCCGGCAAGATCCAACTTGTCCCGGCCAATTTTGGGGCCACCTAAAAAGGGACGGCAAACGGGCTGGCATATTTAGGTGGCCCCAAAATTTGCCGTGACAAGTTGGATCTCATTTGTCACGGCTATAGGTGGCTCCCTAGGTGTCCCCAGATTAAGAGTGTATGCCGCGCCAGAGTCAATGGGAGCCTCGTTCCTTGGAACTATGACGCGCGCCAGCCAATAGGAGCCTGTCCATCAGATTTCCGCTACAGACGACAGGCTTCAATCCATTGGGACAGGGGAAGGTACCGTTTCGCGGGGCTTCAAAGCTGATGACGTCGGTTCACTCCTTGGGACAGTTAATAGGAGGTTTTGTAGACCGCGTCTCCCCCTCGGCTAAGCCCTCCGCAATGAAGCAGCCGCTACTGCGCCGGCGCGCCGATGGCCTTGAGTGTAGAGTTCCGACTAGCGTAAATGGTTGCGGAGAGCGTTGCGGGACAGCGGAAACGATCAACGAAAACTCCCTAATGGTTTCGCTGCTCCCACGTGCGGCGGTTACGGGAACTACGGTGGTATGTCACTGGGATACACGCGGAAGTCAACAAAACCTGTCCCCTTTGACTGCTAAACTCACCGGCAGCCCCGTGGCGAACCGTCTTTTGTGTCGCTTTCTCGCCGCGACTTTCGGCAATTCTAATCCTTGGAAAGTCGACAATGGAGCTTTTTCCAGTAACGAGCGCCTTCTGCCGAGTTGTCTTCGAACTAGAAATAAGGGGCAGTCCAACTTGCCTCCGCCCGTCAGAATACATTGGCTGAATATGTTTCTGGACAGGAACTTTTCCCTGCCAAAATGTCAACAGCGGGAAACAAGACCAGGGGACGCAGGATGTATGCATACGCAGATGCTTAGTGGAAAAAGGTCCATTGCGGAGGGAGCTAATGGAGTCTCTCTCTGAAGAGAGAACCTAGCGGAAGCCAGTGTCCCCAGAGACGTCACTCAAAAGACGGCACAAGAGTTGAGGGGCACTTTTACCTTCGATCTGCTTAATTTTTAAATTAATACTAGCGCACACATGAAAACATGGTTTTCTGTTCTTTGTTTTATAGATGACACAGATTAATTCCCGCAGTTTATTCGCCCAAGTGCGAAAATGGTTGCACCGGCCCTTTTGACGCACACTGTTAGACCACTCGAGTCACAGAAGAAGAGAGGAAATAAGAGACAACGTTTTTCAGCTGCGTTTTATGAATGTTGGTTGGCCGGAGAAAGTTTTTGGGATGCGAGATGACACATTATAAAAAGTATGCTTTTTGCGAGGATGGCAACATCGGTGGAACATAGCACAAACAAGCAAGCGCTGATTTTTTCTGCTTATATCTTAGAGTTGAAAGGCTGTCATTAAAACGACTATAGTACGGTGGAGCATGCACATTCAGGTCACTAATTCAAGCGGTAAATTTTTAGATTGCAGCTATTAGGCGCCCGTTTCCGGGTTTCGCAGCGTCGGCGTCGGCGTCGCTGTCGGCGCTACCGCACCAAATTCAGCGGGAAATTGACATCACGTGACCTCAACACCAATTCAATTGCCCGCTACACTTGGCGGAAAAAATGACGTCACATGACTTGGTGTCACGTCACCTATGAACAAGTTCAGTTTCTACGCTCGATTTAGCGGGAAAATTGACGTCACTTGACCTCAACAACAATTCAGTCCCCGCTAAATTTGGTGGGAAAATTGACGTCACTTGACCTCAACACCAATTCAGTTTCCCAGCTAAATTTAGCGGAGAAAATGTCGGCACATGACTTGGTGTCACGTCGCCTATGAATGAGTCCAGTTTCTACACTAGATATAGCGAGAAAATTGACGTCACGTGACCTCAACAGCAATTCCCCGCTAAATTTAGCGGGAAAATTGACGTTCTGTGACTTCAAGACCCACTGAGCTTCCCCGCTACATTTAGCGGGAAAAATGACGTCACATGACGTTGTATCACGGCATCTATGAACAAATTCAGTTTCTCCCCTAGATTTAGCGGCAAAATTGACGTCACGTGACCTCAAAAGAATTCAATTCCCAGTTTAATTTAGCGGGGAATCGATTTGCTGTTGAGGTCGCGTGGCGTCAATTTTTCAGCGAAATTTAGCGGGGAAACTGTGGAAGGAGGGAGGGTATGGAGGAGGAGGATGGGAGGGTATGGAGGAGGAGGATAGAAGGGTACGCAAAAGGAGGAGGGAGGGTGCGGAGGAGGAGGGGAGGATGAGGAGGAAGAAAGGAGGAGCAAAGAGGAGGAGAAGAGGAGGAGCAGAGGAGAAAGGGAGAAGGAGAGGGTACAGAGGAGGAGGGGGGCATGCTCTCTTCTCCATACCCTTCCCTTTTCCTCCTCAAGAGCTGCGCTCTAATTTCCCGTTACTGAGATTTCTAAACGTCTTTCCTTTTTTATGCTTGCCATTTCCGTTTCCGTCATTTCCGCCATTTCCGTGGGACTCCATACCCGGTTGGGGTAAAATGTAAAATAGCACAGATGTCCTGTTGGTACTAACCGTGTACAAATAGAAAAGTGGTAGAACATGCCTTTTAGCCAGGAGTATGGTTTGTAGAATGATATGCAGGATACTCTTGAATGAGGGATTGTTTCAGGTATTTCAAATGTGAAGACATGCTGATATTTTTTAGGGAAATGAGCTTGAAGTCAGTCAGTTTAGTAAGGCAAGCTGAAAGTGCTGTGGCTGAAGCTTTTGCTGTATGTGATCCGAACTGCAATATGGTATGCCTTGGTAGGTAGGAAAGATTGCAAGTTTTATCTTTACTGAAAAAGATGCTGGTTGAAGTTTCCAGTTAATTAATGAAATAGTTAAAGATAGGGAGCTTTTTGGCTCTACTATATGATTGTGCAGGTAGATATATCATTTGTGTTTGTTAAGATTTTAATGAACGTTTAAGTTTACAGGCTAGCAGGGGTACTGCAATCACTAAATTTCGCACCCTCAGCTGAGGCACCAGATGCCCACTGAGGCTGACTAACGTCTGGCTGCTAAACACACACACACAACATAATTATTTTAGGGCTACAATATGATGTGATTGGAAAAATGTGTACAGATTGCATGACTTTCCCCATGAAAATTGAGTGCAACTCAATTCAGGTGAAGGGGATCCAACCACGAAGAGGAAGAGCGTACCAACAGGGAGCGAGGAGCAAGTGGCGAGGGTTGAACGACGGAGTCTGACGTGTCCCGTGCAAGTCGACTGCAACGATCATCCATATGACTGTTTCAGCGACAACCGGACAAACTCTGTAGTGACCCGAGGCACTTGCGGGAATTACGGCGGCGAACCGTGAGATCTGAAGACGAGAAGCTGGAATGAGAATTTACCGGCAACCAGTAGCAGCAACTCTTGGCAGTGACTCTAAGAAACCCGCCCAACTATCCTCACGTTTGACAGACGCCCGAGGCATGGCCATTTTAAGGTCGGTCGGTGTCCTCAAGAGGTTGAATCCAGGTGCCACTTTAGAAACTTTGGATTCGACGACGAAACAGGTGAACAGCTGGTTCGCCGGAGCTTCGGGATGGTGGCAAGACCGGTGACGACAACCGGAAAATCAAGTCCATACAAACTGAGTAGGACTCAGGATCATTTGCACATTTGTGTATATTTTGACCGTTTACTAAATATACTTTTTTAATCCTAGAACGGTCCAGCCAACTCTTTTTCATTTGATATGTTACCGAAAGGGCACGTCCGTGTTGAGAGGATGCTTCATTCCTGAGAGAGCCTAGGTAGGTTAAAATATTTAGACAATTAAAGTTGCATTGTTTCAGGAGGTATGCAGTTAATGCGCATAATTCAAGAAAAAAAATTAAGTTACAAATTTCCTGGTGCTTTACAAGAACTGCAACAGATTTGATAAGTGTCCCTAAAGTGTGACTATTTTATATTTCGCATACAACTGTGTTTAGGTGAGTCGCATGCGATCCTGTGCGACTCCGCGGTACAGATTCGGCGCTGCAGTCTACGGCGGTGCGGAACCCTTCCGACATGTCTTGGAGTTGAGCGAAGTTGGCTGATATCGTAGACTGTTTCTCGGATGTGTGCTACTCGCGGCCGAGCACAGTCAAATTAACTGTTTGCGTGGAACTGGTTCATCTGGCATAGTGCTTTTCGAGCACGGTATTTCACGTTATGAATGCAAATGACAGTCTATCGTCTTTTCTCCTGCGAGGTTTAACGGTTTCACGAGCAATGCGGACAAAGAGTATCGCCTCCATCGAACTCACATGGGTATTCTTGAGTACGTCGTATTTCTTTGCGCGGAGATGCTCAAGGCTATGAAAACTATGACATAAAGAAACCACAAACCAACAATCATCGGTCCTATAATCCCATTTAGCCATCAAGTAGAGCGTGCATTATTGTTAGCACACTTTTACGTAGTTTTTGCGACAATAAGACATCCGTCCTCCTTTCCGCTTAGTGACCAGTTTACACCGGCCCGTTTGCTTATGTATACGTTAAGTTACGAAAGCTTAAGTCTGCTTAATTCGAGAGTCACGGGGACATCCGTGCTTTGTATGAAGCGTAGCAACAGATTGAAGTGGCTTCGCATGTAACCTACGAAGCACGGGCGTGTAGGTTTAGAAAGAGTTATAGACTTAAAGACAGGGGACTGGACAACACATCTTTCACGTCTTGGTGATTCATAAGGTCACGTAGGAAACCGTAAAAAAGCAACTTGGTGTGAATGGGCCATTCACAGAGGAGTGCTTGCTTGCCACAGGGGCGACCATGTGTGAATGGGCCTCAAGGCCCATTTACCAAGTAGCGTTTCTTTGTGTTTCCTTACGTTACGTAGGAGTCACCGGAGCACCCGTGCCTCGAATCTCCCGTTCAGGTCTAATCTTTTAGTTGGTTGCAGCTCTTCATACGCAGCATAGATGTCTTGGTGACTCTCCCAGTTACCCGACGTAAGCTTTCGTAACATAACGCCATTAAGGAAACGGTGCTGTGCGATTGCCCCCGTAATCTAAACAATAAGAGAAAAATTAATAATTTATGAACAAAGAAAAACGCGGTGCACTAAACACTCATGGACTTCTTAAAGTTAAGATATCGGAGTAGAAATTACAGTGCATTTTTTCGGCACTTTCAAGATATTCTAGACCTGCGTGAAGCTACAACAGCACCGCAGTTCGGCGTGGCGGTCCAGTTTGTATCGACGAACAAGCGACGCAATTCGGAAGGCGCTATAGGACCGTGATACTGGGCGGAGTGACCGAAAGACACACCCCGTCCTTTTTAACCTGTCACAAACTGCGAAGCTTTGTCAATCCCTTCAGGCGGAGAGCTGGGACACTGGGCACCCTTCTTGTTCGCCTGCGAATTGGACAACCCAATTTAAACGCTTACTCAATTGTCATCGTGCCGTCACGTACAAGTAAACTTCCGCCACCGGCGATACGCCGAGGGACATCAGCGCAAGTAACCCTCCATACGGAGCTGACCGCTAAGCTGACAGTACAGCTTTAGTCCGGGGGCTTTGCCGACCAATCCCACCTCCACGTTTACCCCACGTGGCTACTCCACTCTTGGATGCCTGTCACTTTTCTTTGTTGTCGCAGTTTTGATGTCGAGGTGCCGGCGCACAATTGACGCTGTATAATCCATCCTAAACTGTCAAAGTTCTCTGTCTGTATGCTGCATCACGATGCACACGGAAGAGCAGTCATTGATTTTCGTTAATTCAGTTCAGCCAATGGGAGCATCGATTGGTTGCGTGTTTGAATCGGCATGTTGTGATTGGCAAAGAAATAGAGGATGCTCTTTTTTCACAAACGAGACTGTCGTCATCAATGGGGTGGCTAAATTACTGCCGACCCTCCTCATTAATTCAACGTATTATATTACACAACTTACAAGCATGCCGAATGCATCGTACGCTCTAAAAAAATACCGTGCGTCTGCTTTCCCGCACAACACTCGGTGAGCTAATCCCCGCAACTTACGAAGGCAGTTCAGCGAATGACAATGCCGAAACATATGTTTAGACCAAAAAACGCAGCCTGAGTTGTGACATTAAGCAATGCAAGCGTGACGTTTCGCATTGCTTAATGTCACAACTCAGACTGCGTTTTTTGGTCTAAACATATGTTTCGGCATTGTCATTAGCCGAGCTGCCTCCGCAAATTGCGGTGATTGGTCCTCCGAGTGTTGTGCGTGAAAGTAGACGCACACACGTTTTTTAGAGCGTAGGTCAGTATGGGCGCAGGAGCTTCCGAGAATGCATATTTGAAGACTAATCGTTGTTTGTGCGTCACTATAATCACTTACTGCTTAAGAAACGCAGAGTGAGCCTATTATGTTCACACATTTTGCTTCGTGAATCGTTCTTCGGCCTACCTATCAGGTAATGCCGTAAATTGATTCGCTGCGGAGTGACAATCAAATTATCTTAAAGAAAACATTCTTACGTTTGAAAGAACACTTACGATTCTGAACATTTCATAGAAGATTTTGTGTCTTATTGCAAGCGAAAAACAAGGAAACGTTTAAGATGCTCCGGCTTATTTCGGCAGAGTGATAGTAGGTCGCTTAGACGTCCGTGTTTGTTGTCCAACAGGAGATATCAAATATGCCGAGATGAAGACGGCGTGCGTGACGCCTGGAAGCTTATTGATCCGCCACGTCGGTAGCTTTCACTGCACTGTCCGTGATCTGGAGCTAACGTCCGGTCCCTCTTCGGCCTGCTCGGCGAACCGAGGCCAACGTTCGCATCCCAAAGAGGGGCCGGAGGCTAGTGCCTGTGCAGAGAATGCGGTGCACCAGCGCAGCGCCTCTTTCTCCGAACGAGAGCCCTCGGGAAAATAAAAAGGGTCTCGCAATCAAACCGAACGGACACTGGCGTTAGGGCCCCGATAAACGGAGAACAGTGGACTTGCAGAGAAAGTCACGTCTGACCCTAATTAGGTCCGGTCGAAAGCTTCCGTAATCGAGTTTGGTGCGACGCCGCCGGGAGACGCGGTCGGTGCGTGGTTGCGACTGAAGCGTGGGCGTTTCTTTTCAGATTTAGAATTTGCTGGAAGATGCGCAGCTTGTATTCGCTGAAAAAAATATTTTGGACCTGGCACTTGTTTTGCGAATCACTAATCCGATTTCAAGATGGCCTGGAATTGACAATGTGGTATCTTTTCAATATGGTTCCGTTTCTCCCTTCTCAGGAGGTTCCTGCTTTTGTACAGCGATGCGAAATGCCAATTACTCGTCACCCATTAATTGATCCCTAATGTGTAATAGGCCTCAATTGGTTATGTATTCTTCAGTGACAAAAAAAGCGTTTGCCTGTGACTGGCTAAGTATCGGAGCCTATAATAACTATCGCTCTTTCTATTGGTTGACCCGATAATAAGAAGATTATTGACTGATGTTTATTGGTAAGTGCAGTTTTGATTCGGGAATCATCCACTTGCAAAGATACAGCAAAAAGGCGCTTTTGCTCTACGCAACAACATTTCCTATGTAGCCACTGCAAAGTGCGTGTAGACGTCATCTCGAACAAGATTGTCAAGAAAGGGGCACGTGGCTTCACCGCAGAACGTCTTATTCACCTACGTTGGCGACTTGACCTCCAGGAAAAATCTAAACAACTTATTGTCATCCAGAATTCTGTTGCCCTGCATCGTAATTTTTGTTTTCGCTACCTCGGTCACACTATTTGCATTTAGACGCATATACGGTGCGACAGGACCAGCAAATATTTTTTATTTATTCATCGTGACGTCCTCCAGCGCGGACTGCCGCGGGTGTCCGCCTTGAAGACAGCTATCGGGGGCCGAGCCAGTCCCGTGCCAGAAGGCGAAATTACTTTGGGCGCTCCCCCGCCGCGTTAAGTGTCACGTAATTGCGCGCCGTAATTCGATCGAGATCCTTCTTTATTTCGGGCGCTCATCCGTTCAACGCCGACTCCGTCTCGCGGCGTTGGGCCGTTCCCCAAGAGCGCTCTATTTGATTGTAGCCTTATTTACAGCCCGGACCGGCGGCTCCCCCAAGCGCGGGCACCTTATATTTTCTTTCCTATTCGGGCACGTGCTCGGGACTAACAAATCAGTTTCGGAATTCCCACGACGCCCCAGAAGAAGTGGCGACGTGGCACGGGGCCGAAAGGGGACGAGGCGGAGAAGGACAGCGTGCTTCGTCGCTGGAACCACAGAGTACTGGCTTCTTTGTAGGCGTTGGGGCCCCATCACCCCTTCGCGCTTTCGTCCCTGCCTTCCCCCGACGCCCCGGAGGCTCCAGAAAGCTCCCCCCCTAGCCGTCTAGTGTCAACATGCTCCCTGAGTCGGCGGAGAGCGCTAGTGAAGACAGGACGAGTGCTGGACCAACCGGACATCAGCCTTGAGCCACGTGACTTGCTTGGTCCGCGTCCAAATATCCAGAGAGCGCATTGACGCGGTCCGGTGCCGGTAGTTGATTGGTTTAAACGACTGAAAGTTTTCAGCGAACCGTCGTCCTCACGGGTGGATGCGGTACAGACTTGAACACATTGAGCACCCTGTTTCCTTCACAGACGTAATGAGCAGAGGAAACAATTGGTTCTTCTGCTTTATTTCTAGACTGTCTTTTTCTTCTACCGCGTCACCCTCCCATGGCTGCCTGTGTGCTTACTGCATCCGAAATTGCGTGGCCGCTGAATCCCGGGGCGGTTTTGTCGAGGGCGGACGTCCAGGCACGCATAACTCATTCTGACGAAGGGAACCGCCCCCACCGAGTGAAACAGCTCCTCCCTTTTTCGTCATCAATGGACCCCGTGATCCCGCTGAACCGTTCCGCGGCTTATAAAAGGACTGGGCCGGAGCTGGAGCTCTAAAACCCCGACGGAAGTACTGCGCTTATCTACACGGACTGAATTTCATCGAGACACCTGACGATTTCAAGGTGAGTGAGGCATGTCGAGATCCCATTCTGTAATCAATCGCATAGAAACTACCGTAAATGTTTTAACGAGGTGCCATATCTGTGTGCCTACTGTGCAAATATTACTATAAAAAGTAGTATATCGTCCGTGTTTCACAATGATTACAATACAGGTGAGGAAGACTTCAAGTTCAACGTCTTAAAACGACTAGGAATTAACCATTTTGTTCTTTAGATACGAGTATAGAAGCCACGATTTTGTGTAATCGTGGATAGTAGGAAAGGAGTCACCTTAAGTGGAAAAAGGACCTGAACAATACCTTGTACATACCGTACTTTGTTTAGACGTTTTTCATGAAAGCAGCGGGAATAACCCCTAACTCCATAAGAAGACGTTCGTCCGGGCAAAGCAGAGGTGCGCCTCTAAACAGTGCTATCAAAATAAAGCTTATTAACTTACCCTCTATAAAACTAAAAATATCACGACTGTCTCGCATGGTTGTCATTAATTGCCTAAAACAAAATAATTTGTCGACGAGACGAATTCATTCAAAAGTAAACGATATTAAAAAAAACTGCTTACGTCGGTCGAGGTAGTAGAATATGTTCACTATTTGCAGTTTGCGCGTTTCATCGTGTGGAAAAGATTGTAGTTCTGCTAAAGAAGTGTACTTTATTGTTCCTCAGAAATCCGCAAAATGAATTCCTGGAAAGCCTTCTTCATGTTTGGCACGCTTTTGGTGATGGCGGTCATGATGAACATGGCATGCGCAGCCTACAGGAAGCCACCTTTCAACGGCAGCATATTCGGCAAGAGGTCCAGGGTGAGCATTCTATATAGTTGTGTTATTTTCTTATAGTTGGCTCAACTAGATTACTAAACGTAAGTCCATTAGCTTGTAGCAGGTATAGTTATTCCTATTAGACGAGATATTGAAGGTAAGTTGAAAATGTTGAATCGAAAGAAGATGGCTCGATTTTTATTAATGTTTTTGATAACTTTTCTTACTCGAAGCAAAAGTGAGAAGACAGATTCAGGAAATAAGATGAAAATACATCGAGAGTCTTGGTCATAGCCCTTCTGCCAGATTGATAAGCTTTGAAATTGCCAACACTGCTCCAGAGCGCCGACCGTGGACGCACAGCTCAGCCTTTGTTAAAGCCACAACGTCCGCAGAGAGGTACAAAAGATGCTCCACTTAAAGCGAGAGTACCTTTAATCTGTCAGAATGAAGAGAATGAATCAAAATAATGTAATTGTTACTTATAACTTCAATATCTAATCACGAATCATGCCTGCTGTATCCAGATATTTCAGAATTTGTGCCTTCATTAAGTTATTCGAGTGCCTACTAAGACTAACAAATAACTATTGCTTTAAACCGCCGATATCAAATTAACAGTAAGATTTTGGTGGTGTTTTTAAATAATCAAACAACTGACTCCTCTCATACAACTAAGCTCTCGTGTTAAATTATTAATGAAGTAGGTGATAAAAGGATTTGGTCTGTTTGCCGTAAACTCTGCTGTAACTTCGGTAGATATCCAGTTCCACGCGGGTGCTGTTTGTTCGTACCGACAAATCCTACAGCACGTAGATTGTGTCCTTGTTCTGTGGTCGATTGTTCCTCGGTGTCCTTGTCCACGTGAAAACCCCTTAGTTGACGTCGGAAGCTTAGGCGAAACCGGGTTACATAGGGAGCCAAAAAACATAGTTTCTGTGAAAAACATTGAGAGCTTATATTTCAAAAGCTATTGGTAAAATTTGAGTGAGACGTTACTTTGTAATACAGGTACTTTACCTTGGGGTAACCATCAAAGTTCACGGGTAGTAGGGGTCAAGGGACAAAGATAAAAGGTCGCTTGCATTTCGTACATAGACTCAACGAATACAAAACATTTGGTGGGCGAACGTACGTTCTTTCGTTGTGCGTTCCCTCAAAAGAAGGGCAGTGTAGATGTACGAAAGATGCCTAATACTTTAGGAAAATGTTCGCACTTTTGTTTTAATTATATTAGGGCCGAGATAGGGTCGAGAGATTCTGTCGATACACTTTTGGGCAGCAGTGAGTAAAAGGCTGTCGTTCACAGGGATCGCTATGAATTTAGTGCAGTTGCAAGCTGATGCCCTAATTTTGTCAGATATTTATCCTAAAGTACCTCAAGATTTAGGATAGTCGTCACGACAACTTTTATACCTTTTGCTATTTTTTCTCGGAAGATACCACTTTTTCCTTTTAAATGATGTCTAATGTCATGAATATTCTCTGGGCATGGTAAGGTTGTCGCGCCTTTGCGGACTCACATTCTACCAATTTTTGTTTATTTTTGGGCCTAACCTTACATTTTGGTTAGTCTATAGTAAAATTTATATTCGTTTCTAAAACTTGTGTGTATCAGGCAGCATACACACAGGAAAAAATCCGTCGTATGTAATGGAAATCCATGGCTGAAAATAAGCGTTGACGTCGTAAGAAGCAGACTGCGCGTGAGCATGAGCCGTGGAATGATCCCCTTCTACGCCGCATTTAAGCATAAAAACCAATCCCTGTTAATTCAAGAATGACTACCTCACTTCAGTGCTTTAAATTCGCGCTGCAAGTAATACAGGGAGATGCCGGAAATTCGTAGTATATACGTAATTCTTGATGAATGAAAAACCATACATACTCAATGGGCTCTCAAAACTATGAAGATGATTCTCTTGTGTGGTATCTCCCAATATACAGAAATTAGAATCGGGCAGCGAACAAGTGAAAAAAAAAGAGATCGTAAATCAAATCCTCAGCTCACTCGTTGAATAATCTTTCTTTTTTCGATTGGAAAAAGGATAAAGTGACCTTCTAATAGTCGCGCATAACAACTTTAGTAAAGGTACCATATTAAGTTCGAGAAGAAACTCGTTTATGTATAAAGAAATCACTTAATCTGAGCTGGAAAAAAAGAAAACATTCTACTAAAAACATACCACTGAAAACAAAAACGACTTCCCAGGTAGCACAGTTTGATGAGCCAAAGTATGATGTTAGTCTGGGAATTTAAAGCACTAAAAAAACCGAAGAAGCCGAGGCAGTGCCAACTTGACCCTTTTTTGCCGAAGTCTGGGCATCTTGGCCCAGGCACGTAGCCAGGATTTTGTTCTGCTTTGTTCTGGTTTGTTTCTTATTAAACCACGTCCCAGCAAAATTGAAGATTTCGGGGAGGAACCCGCGACCCATGCCCCTCCCCCCCCCGCCCCCCGGCTATGTGCCTGGCTATGTGCCTGCCTTGGCCCCAGTTCCCAAAACGAGTACCAAAGTTAAGACTTCCTGCAGGTAGTATGGCTGTCATCTGGCATCTTTGGGCCTAAATCGCCAAACAAGAGTTATTCTTCACTTCCGGTTGTTCGGTTTCCATGTTGCAGCTTTGGGCCTAAGTTGCCAAACAAGTGCGATATTATGAATGTAGGAAGCTTCTGGACGGGACATGACGCCGTCAAAGGTGAAGCCAGAAGTATGAAGGGACACGCCCCCAACGATGACCAATACCACAGCTCTTTTGGTCATCGTTGGGGGCGTGTCCCTCCACACTTCTGGCTTCACCTCTGATGGCGTCATGTCACTCCCAGAAGCTTCCTACCTCCATGTGCCAGATTTAAGCTTCAGTGCTGGTTTTTAGGCTTGTACGTGGCATCTCTGGCTAAAGCCTGACACTTTGGCAATTATGTGGTGAGCCAGAAAAAAGCCATTCAAGCACGAAAAAAGTACTTTGACACTGATTAACGCCTTGGAGTCAAACCGTATTAGGCCTATGTTAGGCCCCTAGGATTGTCAAGCTTATGCAAAGTTAGGTGTTTCTCAGGCGTGCTACCTGGTTTCGCACTGATATTCTAAAAAATATTTTCTTTTTCGTAGACCATATATAATGACACTTCTATCAATGTAATACTACGATAAAAAAAATTGCAGTTGGGCAAATTCTTAGAGTCGAAAAGCGCAAAAAAAGAGGACAAATGGAAGAATAGGTTGAAATGATGCGCTACTGTCAACTGAACTTCTATTTGGAAAAATAACATATATAAACTCCCAAGCGGAGCATGAGCTCACAATCAAATGACTCGCGAAATGAATTCAAACTTCTTATGTGATAAAAGGAGGGACAATATGCTGATACATGCTTTATAGCTCCTTCACGCTGATTTTAAGAGCCTGAAAGTTTTGTCTTTCTGTTTTTGTTTTATACCTTCCCAATATTTGCGTTCATCGAGTACAAAAGAAGATGGGCAGAGGGGCGCAAATTTTCGGGAAAGTATAAAACAAAAACAAAAAGAGAAATCTTCGACGCTTTTAAAATCATATTGAAGGGCGAAGAATCATGTATCAGCACATCGTGAATCCTTTTATCAAATAACAAATTTGAATTCTTCTTGCGAGAAGTTTCATTGTGAGTTTCAATGGTTCGATTGGAGATGATATGCTCGTATTTTCCGAATAAAACTTTGGTTGACAGTAGCAAATAGTTCTGTGCAATTCTTCCCTTTTCTTAATTTTGCTTGGCGCTTTTCTAATGTAATACTCCTATTTCGTTCACGTTATATGTCGTTCCGCGCCTGCTTAACATTAACGTCAAAATAAGAACAAAGTATTAAAACCTTGGAAAGACAAATTAAATACGGTATTTTTAATTTTATTCACAAAAAAAGGTCACTTCTTAGTACTTAGTTCGACGTGAGCGCGTTGGTGAAGTTCAAATAAAAACAGAAAGGATAAACATAGGGACGGACAGAACAGCACCAAAAGAGGTGCTGTTCTGTCCGTCCCTATGTTTATTATTTCTGTTTTTATTTATCTGTTTTTTGTAACTTTCGTACTTCTGCTCACTTTATGAAGGCCGTTGTATTCGGCAAAAGGAATCTGATGATAGACTCACCGTCCTCGGCGTCACACCTTCCGCCGTTGGCGTTTCAGTCGTGCCCGATGGTACGTATCTTCGCGATTTAAGTATCCAATGAGTATTTTATGAAACTCGAAAGTCGCCCGCAAGCCACTATTCTTCTACCTCTAACTCTGTCCCGAATGCTTGTTTCCATTTCGGATGTAGGTGAACTTCTTCCTTCATCTTGTTGCTTATTCATTGAGCCTGCGCGTATACCGAAAATGTCCTTTTTTCTTGCGCAGTGACTCAAGAATATACCAATTCTCTTGGTTAGTTTGCTTTCTGCATGATTTTGGCGGTGGTGAAGCATTACAGATTTTCTTTTTGTTGCTGTCATAACGCTTGCACCAACGGCCTGGCACCATCTTGTAAGCCTATTTGGTATGCATGCTCCACGCTAGCCACACTCTAGAACAGATGGGAAAATCTGAGGTCACTGCACTCAAGTTGGTGCAGAAAGTAGAGAGGCACGATTCACGAGGCCAAATGGTTCGCAATTTTTAAGACCGAGAATGTGAGAACAAGACTCCTTAATTTTAAATCACTTGTCAAGCCTTTCCTTCCGCTGGATCCTTATGCTTCTCACAACCACTTTCGGCATTCAAGTTAACACCATCATTTGCGTCTTCTTCAGTGGTTACCTTGTTTATCGTGTTCACTGGTTGTTTCGGACATCAACCCAAACAATTAACCTAACGGCGGCATTTTCGGCATTTTTTTCCACCGCTGAACAGCTCGCTCCTTTGGAAACAAAGTTAAACTTTTAAACCTACCTCGCTTTTGTTGTATTGGAACTGGCGCCGTTGAATGCCTCTTAATTGTTTCGTTTATACGACGTTCTCAAGCTTCTCCCTAACTTTGCTTCGCTTCGCTGCTAGTTTGCCCGTTTTGAAGATTTCCACTGCTCTTGCAAGCGATAACTCTCTTCTGGCAAGAGCATTCGCAGAAGTTTCCAGTTTGCACTTGCGTGCACGATCCCGTCTCTGAACACCCAGTTGGTCAACTACTGCATTCGCAGGTCTTGGACTTTACCAACGAGTCTTGGTAGAGTTGCAAAAACGTAACATCAACTTGGTTTAGCCTCCTGAATATGTAACACTGAAAAGATCAATTATTCTTGGGAGAGCACTGCATTTAGAACTTCTCTATGAGGGCCGGGTAGGTTTGCTCTCCTTTCACGTTAAATGTGTCGTAGGCTTCCATGGCCTGTTCTCCGGCGACATGCAGCAGCAACAGAACCTTATGTTTGTTCTTCCTTTTGCAGGCCGTTTCCGTTGCTGCCATAATTTTCAACCGTTGTTTTAAACGTCTACAGTTGTCAACGATGTTTCCTGTAAACTGGTACTGCTCCGATGCTTTCTGACCCGAATTTTAGAGACAGTTTTTTATAATTAAGCAGCACCATACGCTCGAAGTAATTCATTTTGAAATCATATCAAGAGAAACTCGCGCACATCAGGTGTATTCATGGACAACTTCGAAGCCTCTGGCTACACTAACGGTACGACGTGGTTATAAAAACTAAAACGCTACGGCCTTTGTGGGAACTGTTTTCTTTCTTATAATCCCATCTTCAATGTCACCATCGACGTGCAATGGTTAATAGTTATGAATTCAAACTCAAATTTATCCTTGGTTGCCTGTCAGAAGGAAGTATGCCGTTCGATTTAACTTATATAACATATCTGTTGCAAATGTTAATAGTGAAACAAGCTTGGGATATACTCTGATGATATGTTTCCTTGCAAACACAAAGGTTGTACGTGGCTTTTCAAAGGGCATGCTTGCGGCACCGCCAACATTTTATTCATAAATGCTACGAAAACATAAGTCTATTTGTTTCTGCCGGAAAAAGTTAATCTTAGGCACAAATTTATTATGAACATTTGATCTACTAATATAGAACTCGTCGGTATAATCTTTCTGTCTTAAGTCTTTCTGTGCTCATCCAGTCTTAAGTCTTTTTGCACTCATACAGTAACGTATATTCTGAACTAACGCCGTCTGGAATGGTGAAGCAGAGGCGGTATCGGTCAAGTTATCACAGCAGTTAGCATTCTGTGCTTATACGTTGCGCCTAATCTTACAACCAGAAAAGACAATACAAGTTACTTTATAATTAGGTTTTTGTGTTTTAGTGTTTTGTTTCTTCAAAACTGTGTATGTTATTTTTTTTCGGAATTTATTTCTTCACACAGATTCAGTGTATTTCCGTGTCAGCTTTTGGTATCAAGTAAGCAATCTCTGTGTATATGTGCATATGTTGGAGGAAGGAGCACACTGGAATGAGATTCCCGAACTGCTAGAAAATATGGTTGTGTCTCAATAGTTGTAAAGCTTCCCCGCGTCAATAATAAAAGAAAACGAAATAAGGGATGCGGTCTCCAAAGAAAGAAGCAGCTTAGCGGACGAGGGTAGAAAGTTGGGCAAGTTGGTGATTCATACTGAATAAAAGCGCGACAGGACAATGGACACAGAAGAAGACACAGACACAGCGCTACTTACAACTCAATATTATTTCCGTTAAAGAATAAAAATAGGCAGGGAACGGAAGTACAGAAAAATAAAAAAGAGAAACCAGTGGTCATACCATACCTACATAAAGTGTCCCATAACCTGAAAGAGTGGGCTCGCACGCAGGGTTTAACGTTGTTTTTTCAGCTCCTGTCAAGTTGGCTAGTTTATGTAAAAAGGTAAATTCTACCTCGAACATCATAAGCAGACCCGACTGCACGAAAAAGCACAAAACTTGCTTTGTTCAGTGTACAGAAGAGGTTGAGTACTCCGTGCCATTACCGTGCGGGCGTCATTATGTGGGGCAGACTGGTCGCTGCCCAAATGAAAGATTGAGGGAACACCGTTACAACGTTGATGCCGTCATATCAGGACACCTCGGTGTGCATTGCCGGGATTGTAGTTGTACTTTGATTTTCACAGATTGTACAGTACTAAGCAAAAACAGAAACAAAACCACAAGGGAAATACTCGAGGCTCGAGAAATTGCTAGATGGGGCCTGCAATGCGTCAGCGCACCCTTTTTATCGTTATCCGAAAAAGAATTGCAGTTTCTTGACCAAGCATGACTAGTTTCGGGCGGGTGCCGATGAGTGATGCAAAAATTTTAGCCTTTTTATGTTGTTTTTTTTTAAAGATTTTACGATGTGTATTTTATATCTTCCCAGCTTCTTTGTGTTGCTGCCGGTAATCTATACCGAGCTGCAGCGGAAATAAAGTTCAGTTTTAAGTAGAGCTGTGTCTGTGTCTCCTTCTTTGTCCGTTCTCCTGTCGCGCTTTTTAATCAGCTTAGCGGACCGTTAATTGGAGGAAGTGTCGCATGTCAACATAAAAATAGTTATAGATGGAAATGTTCTTTCTCTGAAGCTTGTGGATTTTGTTTTTGAAATAATAGGGCTGCTCTTAATTAGGGGCTTTCGGTTTGCCGCTATTTTGCTAAAACCGTCTCGGAGTTAATATCGATAAAACACACGGAACCTTACTTCAAACTCTGCTCTATGGTCAGATTTATGCTAAAGTGCATCCGCTGGCGTAACAACGTTGCCCACAGCTGGTTTTTCTGTTGACGCGTTTTTGTCTACAGAGCCGGCATAAAATATCAGTAGGGAATATCGCGTTTATATAGCAGTTGGGTATTTGTAAAGACAGAAGTGGCTAAAGAAATCAGCCTACACTCTCGGGAGTTCCTGCATCTACACTGCATATAAACGTACTCGCAATACCTATCCTCAGCATTTTCATCAGTTTAGCTGATGAAAGAACGGAAGAACCATACTTCAGCGGTCTTCAAGTGTCAGTGGTGAAAGGTCGCTCGTGGTGCCTTTTGATATCGTGACTGCATGGTCACTTGCGAACTCTACCGATGAAGTTTTAAATTTGTTTATCCGATCAGACTTCAGACTGTGATCGGTGAAAATGACGGGTGCGGCAAGGGCATGCCAGTGAAATCTACACTCAGGAACTTCCGAGAGCGTGCACGCTCGCCCATCGCCGGACCAAAAAGCCCTGGTAGATATCGCTGTAGGTGACTACTACTGGTTCAAGAGCGAGTTCAATGAGCCGCGACTGATTGAACATAGCGTAGATAATGCCTGCTCGCATGGCACTAAACGGCGACTCGACCAGCTGCAGACAACCGGCATGATAGACTTTGAGGGGCCAAATCTGGCACTCTATCTCTCTCTCATCCCTCCACTCTATAGAGGCGCCATGGAAGGAAGGGTGTTTGTTGATTCTCAGGTGGGAGTTGGATGGTTTCTGAATACGCAGTTGCGTTCCGAGAACGCCATGTTTTGCAGCCCCTTCGCTCTGTTTTACTTTAAGTCCGGCTGCAGCCGGCGCAACGAACCGTATCCCAGACCCAGGCAAGCGCTTTCTTAACAACTTTCTCTCTGATGGTCCCTCCAGTTTTTTGGAAAATGAAGCTTTGACTTGATTTGATTTGACGGATACAATCAAGCCGCAGCAAAAGTGCATCGTCATGGCGCTCACTGTCTTTGTGTGTTTGCAATCACCGACTAAACCATTCATGCAGAGTGATTGCGTCGAGATCCCGGGCTTTTTTGCGGGCGTGATTGCTTTAGCCGGAGATCGATCGAAAAACAAAAAGACAGCGAGGGCCGTGATGATTCGCGTTTGGCGCTGCTTGCTGGGCTAAATCCTATCGTAGCATCGGCTGCGGTCACATTAAGATTGAAACGGAGTAAGAACCACGGTCGAACCACGCTTTGCTTGTAATCTCATCTGCTGAAGAGCGTTCAACAGCAACAATTTCAATGGGACGTTACAGTGGTATTAAAATGAGTTATGAATAAGAAATACCTATCCATAAAATTTTTTATACACGTTTTATGGCGTTTGTGTGTGTAATTTGAAGGGGGGGGGAAGTTGGTGGCGTTAGAGAGCAAGCTTTCCCCACAAAATTTAATCCTCTGCGAATATCGTCATAAATGTTTATTCGAGGGGTGTTCATAAAGTTCGTATTATCGGCACGAAAAACTGGAAAAAAAAAACTTAACAAAACAATCATCAATATGAGCGCGCGTCCCTCTAGTTTCCGCACAGTATAAACATCACATGCTATAGTAGCGCTTAACGCCGCTAGGGTGTCGAAACAAAAATGGCACCGCCCGTTGGTGCCAAGCACATGCAGTGATCGTTTTTTTTCATTTGAAGGGAAGCAATGCCACGGATATTCATTCCAATTTGTGAGCGTTGTTCGGGGATAACGCCCCAGTTTATGACACTTCGGTTAAATGGCGCAGCCGCTTCCAGTGCGGCCAAATAAGAGGAAAGCATTTCAATGACGACGACCAAGTGATTGCTGAAGTGGAGCGATTTCTGAACACTGAAAACGAGGAGTTCTTTAACAATGGCCTCCGGCATGTGGTCCATCGCTGGAAAAAGTGGGAATAGCTTTTGGTGGCGAACATATAGAGAAAGTCTTAACTCCTACTCGAGCTTGATTGCTGAATCTCTATTCCTTCGGGACAATGATACGAACTTTATGGACGCCCCTCGTAGTTTACTGCACTTCATCTCAAGAGAAAGGCTAAGTTTATTACCCCAAACATTATGTATAGTGGTTAATGAGAAGTCATAAGGCTTTGGCAGGTGTTTCACTGGAAGGTTTAGTATAGTACTTGTATATTAAACTCAATCTATAAGTCTCCGAGGAAGCTAGCTTTCACGGTGAAACGTGGGCTACCAGACCTATGCCTCAAAAGGTTCGTAGTTAAGGTTCTTCTCTCTAAGCCTGACTACCTTGGGGATTTGATTCTAACGTGCCTCTTTGAGGACCTTACTTTTGGCAGCGACTGAAATCTCAACAAGACCTTTAGCATTAATCTGTTGGCGTTTCTTTTTGCCGGTGTCTTTTTCAGCAGACCTGAACAACGCAGATGTGAAATACGCAATGTGTGAAGCCGTCTGGGATACGTGTACGCAGTGGTTTCCCATCACCCAGGATGGCGTGCAGTAGCGACAAATAAAGACGTATGTATTCTTATGCCGTTCTCCCTTTCCAAATGTGGTATGTCATGCGTGTACACTTTCTGGAGCTCCTGCATGTTCACTAACACGTGATGCGCTCGGAGTCCCAATTATTGTTGTTCTTAAACAGCTTAGCCAACGCAAAGGATGTCCTCTATCATATTCTGTTTCGCCATCCGGTATCGGTGGTAAAACTTTGGGACCTCTTTGTTACTGAGATGTTATGACCACAGGGGTGCAGTTCGGCTCTCCAATTTCATCTGTTGAACTGTGATGTCGCTGCTCTGTTGTAGGTCGCTCTCCAGTTTTGACTTTTCACGACATTTTAGTGATCATCCCAGATAGCACATGAAATGGGGCCCACGTGGGCCTCACGGGGGCAAAGTGGTCTTGGGCAGCCCCTGCAATACCCCATACATACATCTTGGGGCCCCGCGGACTCCAAGTTGATGCAACGTGGCCATGCCCAATTCGGACTTCCTATGCAATACTGCCGCGAGTTCACCTTTGCTATGCGAGGGCAAAGTTAGCGTAGATGTGGGCAAAGCCAGGGCATGCCGACATGGGCTTTCGGCGCGGTACTCCCGTGGATCCCACTTTGGCTACGCGTAGGATTGTCTAACTTAAGCTACCCGCGCAATGCCCCCGTCGGTCCTATCTCGACCCTCCAGGGACAAAGTTAGCACTGAGGTCGGCTCCAGGAGAGCACCGCGTGGGAATCTACAACTTGGGCAGGCTTCACAATGCCCCGTGAGTCCTACCTCGGCTATGCAGGGGCAGAGTTAGCAAAAGGTGGGTTCCACGTGGGTGACGCGTGGGCATGCTCAACTCGGACTGCTTGTCCAATTTCCAAGATTACATGAATTTCCGCTGATATTAAAAGTATTTTGTGCGCGTTCGGGAAATTCAACATAAAAAATCGGTTTAATGTGATACTAAATCACTGAGAATTTTACTGTAAGGCATGGTGAAAAAGTTTAAGTTTTCAAAGCTTTATTCTTAACATTTTATCGGCGTGTATGAAGAGAAAGCCGTTTTAGGTTGTGGGCGACCTGGTGATCCACAGCCTTCGACCAGGTTACCCACATGTTAAATCGTCTCCCGGGATTGCTACCACGAGGTGGCGAAGCGCAATCGGTCACGCGAGCGGCGTTCCGCCGCTTCTAAAGGACGCCGCGCATACCTCTGCGCCGGCCTTTTATCGGTGACGGAGCCCCGCTCGCGTGGCCAAAAACTCTTCGCCACCTCGCGGTAAAAATATAAACAGACGATTTAACATGCGGGAAACCTGGTCAAAGGCTGTGGATCAATAGGTTACCCCCAATTTTGGGAGGAAACTTTTACTAAGTATATTGAGTTTGAGGTTGAATTCTAAACATGCTTATTTAAATGCCATTATCTGTTCACAAATGTTGTTCATGTAGCCGGCTCAAACTGGTTATAAATCCCGATTACCCGACTAACAAAAACATTATTGAAATAAGAAGAGCTTTGTTTTATTTTCTACACTTGAACTGCCCAATTTTCGGTTTTGTTGCTCGCGACGTTCTATATATCTTTCAAAGTATAGAAATTTATGTAATGATCAAAATTGTGATACTTTTTCAGCAGGCCCGCGAGGAAAGTGTGGCAGGCACATTTAAGGATGAGCTGCAATACCCCACATCTTAAGAGAATGATCAAATTACTTCGAATGGGATGAGGTTCCCGGAGGAACCTCATGTTTGCTTCCCACGTAGGCCCACTGTGGTCCCATGAGGGAAGCCTTTGTGGGCTACGCACCTAGGCTCCCCCTGGGCCCTACGATGGGAGCCCATGTGGGATGCCACTGTAGACAGACCCACTGTGGGTCTAATGAAGGGAGCCAACCTGGGCAGTCCAAGTATGCCCCCTGAGGGTCCCCCGAGGCAGCCCAGGTGGACTCTCCACGTGGGACCCACTAGGTCCCCTTTCAGAATCCAGTTTGCGTTACCTGTGATGTGTTGGGACGCTGCGATGACAGCGACTTTTGCGTACGCTGACTTCTAAGACCAACCTCCAGGATCGCGACATCGATAGCATGACACGGCCGCCCTTGCGACGTAATTCTTTGCCGCTCCGGGACTACTTTCGCTTCATGGCAGGCGTAGGATGCTAAGCACACTGGACAAAGATGCTCTCCAGGCACCATTGTTGAACTGACTATGGTGCTTTTGCCCTGCTTACGATTGAAAAAAACTATTTTTGGCCCATCATGTGCAGAGAGATATAATACGGGAATTTTTCGGCAAGAAGACGGAATAAATGTCGTGGCATGGGGATGGAATTGTTCGAATAATCTTTTATTTTTCTATGTCTCAGGACCTAGATTACGATGTATACTAACCAGCTGTTTTGCATACATTCGCTCGCTGAATAATCTTGCCTTTATTATATATTGCCTGCTGTGTACATCTTCAGCTTGTGCTAAGAACACTGGTATTGCTGATATTGCTAGGGCATTGCGCGGCAGTATTGGTGCAGGAACTAGAGAAAGTGTAATCAGACGAAATGGAACAAACGGACCTCAATAGCAACCTATAAGTCCATAAACGGTACTACTAAACGCACGTTTTCTTTTTCAGGGAATAGGGCCACATGTTTGACGTAGAAACATCTCCACTCTTCCCTGACTCCCAGTAGACTCCCCGGAGACGATCGCTCCGTGGCCTCGCGAACCCGCACAGCTCTTCTTGAGAAGCAAGACTTCTCCCTGGAGGCACCTCCATGTCAACAAAACTAGTTAGAATGTAGAGCCAAGGAAATAAAACAAAAACGCAATTAATGTGTCTCATGATGGTATATTTCAGCTTAGGTGGGCCGCCAATTCTTCCAGCTTGAAAATTGATTCTTAAGGCAAGGGTCTAATTTGATGGCTAATTCACGCATTCAGTTTGAGAATAGAGAGTGCAAGCCATAAACTTTATATGCGATTTGTGCGATTAATGGTAGCTAGCTGCGTTTTTAATAAATTGTATACGTCAACTGTAAATACACGCAGTTTATTTGCTGGGTTTTCCGCTTAGTTTACTTTAGCGGCATTAATTATTTAATAAGGGACAAATATCCCAAAAGTGTATAGGGCACAGGGTTCAACTACACGTTTACATTTGCAGACATCAATTTTATTGTATTCAATAACCCTTTAATTTTGTACTAAAAGGCATCTAAACATTAGGGATTATTATGACAGAACGATTGTAACTATCTTACCTTTACTCCGAACAGAACAGTATTATGATTTCTTTATAAATACTACAGAAATTTGAATCCTGCTTACAAATTTATATTTCAAGTTCAGATCACAGTCGAGAAACAGTGTTCATTATCACACAAGCGACAGCATTTGGGCGCCGTCATAGCATTTTGTTTCGATGTATAAACAAGTCCGCTTTAAACGTTTCACTTTTGAACGGAAACCACGGGGTCAGTGAGCGAAACTGGGGATGTCCTTGTCGTTATAAATTTGCGCTCAGGCACCCCAGTGAAAACAATGTTTATTTCAAAAAGTGAATCTGAAATCAGACACATTCGTAAAATTTTCACTGCAGACAGCGGTAGATTTTTGATCGGGTTATTATCCCGACGGTGGCAATACAGTTTTTTTAGGAGACTTTACAATTTTGCTTTAAAAAAATGCCTTGCAATCTTCACTAATGCGGCTTGTACAGGTGAGTGTTTCGGCAAGGGGGACATAAAATAGAAGGCTAATCGTCACTATAAGTCGGACAATGAAGTAAAATTTGTTAATTAACTGTTTAATCAGTCAAGATGAACAATGGTTTAAATTAGAAATTTGCTAAGCGTCATCGAAAACCACTACATAAGCAAAATATACGAAAATTGGAGGCACGTGCAAAGCGCGGGGGTCCGCTAAAGCTACCGCTCGTACTACGGGCGTAATGGTGGAAGTGTGAAAACAATGATTATTGGAAACTGAAAACCTCCTGGGCGCGTTTTCGCACCATTTATAGTTTCGCGTCTGTTGCACGAATGGCCATTCTTGCAAACATTACTAAAAATAGCTGATCGATTACAATTACAATTACCCTTGGTTAAAATATATTCAACTATATCACTCGTTTACTTGAGAAAGAAAAGTAATTGGCCATTACTTCAAAGATGTAACCGTTTGTTTCCCAATTACTTAAGATTCTCTAAACGGCATATTTTTGTGGCAGTCTAGAAACAGGCCATATCTATTATTGGATTATAATCACCCAGACACCAATTACTATTCTTCTCCTTAATCCACCACTTTTAGTAGACCATTCCCCTGTCGGAGGCTTGGTTACACTCTAAAAAAAAGAATGTAAAAGGGGTATTGTTACACCCGCTTTCCCATATAATAAACCCCAAAATTTCAATTCCACGCACAGCGCCCTATATTCGAACAGACGGCCCCAAATTTTACGAGGTGCAGAGCCGTGTGGTACAACTTATTAAAATAGCTAATGTACGTGTTACTCACTACAAAAAAATAATACTAATCGGGGTTTTCTTGGCCCTACTGCAAAAAACTCAGTGCTTTTTATGTGGTCTTTGATACGTAGTTTAGCTATTTAAGAAGTTATATCGCACCGTTATCAAGCCCCTCGTAAAATGTGGAGCCGTCTGTTCGACTATAGGACGCTGTACATCGAAATGAAGTATTGGGGTGCATGATATGGGACAAAAAGGTGTAAGGTGATATCCCTTTTTTAGAGTGTAGAGAAACTTTATGGTAAAAAAACTTGATAGAAAACGTCTTGCTCAGTGTGGAGCCATCTATCTTATTTGGTGGCAACTGAAGTCGTCAACCACAACGCGGCACCCGAGAAGGCGACCGCACCAGTCCATTCCAAGACTATCGGCCTTAATGCAGTTCTCGGCCCTTACGCCCTAATTGGCCACAGAGCCACCCCGGCCCTTCCGCCACTTTCGGCTGCATTGCGAGTATCGGCCTTAGCGGGATGCTCCCAGAAAACTTGTGGACATAAAGAGCGGCATTTTTGGAAAGGGAAAGGAAAACACGTCTTTGTATACCAACTTGGGGGTGGAAGATAAGTCGCAACGGAGAAAGGAGCGACGTTCCGGGAGCACAATCGAATTTACAGTAGATAAAGGAAGCAAACACGATCTAGGCTTTATCGATCGAAGGAACGTTCGCACTCGCGTGTGACACGCCCTAGTAACTTTACACGGAAGAGCAGTCAGTACTTGAATTCGGAAAATACTGCATGCGTTCTTGTGGAATGCCGACCACTTATCCAGCATGTACCCTATTTCCCGGACTATTCCGCGACCAGTGCATAGTCCGCAGGGGCAAATTTGGGGTCAAAAATCAATGTTTTTGCTTAGATAGTCCGCAACCAGTACATAGTCCGAACGACGTGCATAGTCCGCACGTATAGAGCCTATTGCGAACGTAAAAATTATCATACACGTCACAACCTGACAAATGACTGCTGTAATAGCTCACCTAATATACTTCGTTATTCATAAAATCATTTACGTCTTGTCACAGTGAATGACCTAGAAATAAACAAATCCAGCCCGCAAGTGCAGATAGTCCAGACTGGGTAAAATTTAAGCTTTTATACAGGTATAGTCTCCGGACTTTTATTTACCCGGAAAATAGGTAAATAAAAAATAGTTATTTTTTTCACACCTTAGCTGTGATATTATCTGGTTTTGGTTATCTCGGGGGACACGGAATTGCAAATATAATTTAAAGAATTTTTTTATGTTGGAGGGTTGAACAGTTTAAACGGCGAATAAACATGCAACTACTACATTAACATTTTGTACTCGAGAACTCAGACTTCTCAGTGCCAGCTTGCTACCCAAGGAACCACTGCAGTCCTAATTGATCGTGATGGCCGCCATGTTGAATTTTGACGCAGCTGAGTTAACGCAAAATAGAAAATCACTATATTTGTCGACTGGAAGGCTCTAGAACTGAAGGGGCTCGGGCCATTAATTGAACCTTTTGCTTGGCTATACATTTTTGTCGTAGCAAAGCTTACACTATTTATCTTTTTTTGGTCACCCAACCTATCTACGTCATATTTCAACATGGCGACCGTCAGGAGAAAACGATCGATAAAAACTGGCCAGACGTCAGGGGTAACAATCGCTTCAATCTTTGTTGTTCGCAAGATTTTGATCTGGTCACGTGGACGCTTCGCTGCACATTTAGTTAAAACTGCGGTTCCTATTTAATCATAAGGTTGGAAACCGAGGGGGCTTGAAAATAGTAATGGCTACAAGTAATTATATTACTTCTAAAAGTAATCAATCACTCTTGCGATTACTATCTAATAAAACTAACCAAATCCTTACAAAATTACTGGTAATTATAATCGATTCCAAGTAATTTGATTACTTGAATTGAGTACCGTTCCAGTCTGTTGGAGCATACCACCGCGCTTCCCAGGCAGATCAAACCTTTCTAAAAAAAGATTAGTTAGTGGTTTTTAATTATGCTTAGAAAGTTTACGATTAGAAGCATATTTGATCTTCAACAATTAAAAAGTTGATTTACATGGCTTAGGTAATTAACCGAATTATCTTCGCGATTATCCCTTATATTACGTCCCCACATCGCACAACTCACCCACAAAGACCGCTCAATGTACCTTTCGCCGTTTTTCAAAACAAATTTCTAAAACTTTAAAGGAACACTAGACCTAGAAAACAATGTTTTGTCTCCTAGGTGGTTAGGACAGGCATGTCTCATAACGAATGGTAGTCGAAGAAAAAAACGTTTTTGCCTAATATTTAGGCTGCAATACGAACGTTTCGATTCGTGGGCGAAACCGAAATAGCACCTCTCTGGGATGATGATGATCACGTTTGTCTCCACGTAGTGTGTGCTCCGAGGTCAGCGAGCTCAGAGCACACACTAGTTGGGTGAAAACGCTGTCATCATGATTCCACAGGGCTACAATTTCGGATTCGCCTTCAAATGGAAAAATTCGTATTGTGACGTAAATATCGGGCAAACAGATTTTGTTGTTCAACGAACATTCATTTTGAGAGATGCCTAACCTAAACGGAGAGAAAAATAATATTTTTTTCGAAATGCAGGTTTAAAAAAAGCTCTTTATATTTTCACGATACGTTTCACGATACGTTTCATCTTAAAAGGGTTTCAACGTCAGCGCTCCGTCTGCGTGCATCTACAAGATCTTCGTCCGTCTTCGCGCTGGTTTTTTATTTTCACAATGCAGAACCGACTCGCCCGAGTTTCAACGATACTACAAGAAGGTCTTCGTCAGCTGCAAGTTTGGTGGTGGAGGATTTTGTTCGAAACCAGAGCCACCGTCCCCGGCAGTATAACTGAGGAGCGATTGCGACGCTAGCCGATAAGAAGGCCAAAGAGCGAATGGCATGAACATAATAGGCCATGGCGTATGTTTCTTAAGCTGTCAGTGGCTGCACGTTCTCAGACGTGCATAAATATGTATATTTCGCTTCGCCTTAAATCCTACCGGAGCCGATGCAACGACCTAACGGGGCCGATGACGCACCACCAAAAGTTCATCGTCATGTCGCTCATCGTCTTTCTTTGTCAGCTTTTCAGCTCGCAAAACCGATAGAGTGTGGGCTTTTAAATATGCGACGACGCTCGTGACAGGCGCTGGTTTCGTGATCGTGCCGAAAATGTACTTGGAGTGAAAGCCCTCATAGTTATTGATTCTGTTTTTCAAAGCCAAAGTGACATTTCATTAATCGAGATAAAATGTGAAGCGAAGAGTATATGCAAAGTGCTCAAACTAAAACAGCCTTTCCAACGTTCACCCCAGTAGAAACCAAAGTCCGGAAATGTTCTTCGGCGCAAAAACACGGAAAGTCGATTGCCCCTTGCGAGTCATCTTTTCTGAAAAGGGAACGTGGCAAAAATCCTTCGCTTTATTTTCGCGAGAAAGGGTAAATTTTCTAACTGCCGACGACCACTCCTTACTGAAATATTCAAATGAAGTTCGCATGCTGTGAAAGTGTTTCGGTTCGTTGATGACTTTTTAATCTTCATAGATTGCAATGACATCGAATTTCGCAGTATAGTCAATAACGTATTCTCCACTTTAAGAAGAGCTTAAAACCATCAGAATTAAGCCACGAGCTTCGCTCAGAAGATTTCTTAAGATTTTTGGACCTCCGTCTATTTTTTTGTCCCATCATGTTTGTTTGGCATACGAACGAAAGCAAATAAACCACATTTTCAACCCCAATCAGTGCATTCGAAGTTAGTTAAAAGATGCAGAGATAAGCTATTTCTCAGGAATGGTATCACTAAGTCCTGCCCGCATTCGTCATATATATAGCTTTGATAGTCAAATCTCGAAGCACCCGGCGGAGATATACCTTGATTCTATGCTAATCTCAGTCACTGCGATCCTTCTATAAATAACAAAACAAAGGGAAGGAACCATGCACCAGATAAGAGATAAGAACAAAAGAACTGTAGTTATTCCTTACATCCATCAGGTATCAAGTGGTCTTAAGAGGATTGGAAACCGGATAAACTTAACGGTATCCTTTTAAGCACCTTACACGCTTCCTACAGCTTTTGCAGTAAAAGTCGATATGTCCTCATATGAAAAGCGGAACATCACAAAAACCATAAGGCCAGTTTTATTTCTTGTACTGAAAAAGTAGTTTATTCTTTTTGCAATCCCCAGCGGCAAACAATATATCGGCCAAACAGGAAGGTGTATAAATGATAAAATACGAGAACATAAATATAACATAAACAGACTCATATCCGGAAATTTAGGTGTACATTAAAGTACTGTGGATGCACAGCTGACTTAGAAAATTGTAAAGTAATTGCTACAAGCGGCGATCAGATAACGAGAGAAATTATTCAATCAGAAAAATTCGCGCCATATAGATGGCATCGCGTCAGCTTCCCTTCACTGACGTTATTAGAAGGAGCTTTTAGCGGGATATTTTAGCGAATATTTTATTTGGACGTGCTTTTATGTATATATCTGTGTTTGTATGTAAGCATCTATGTACTCATCTGGCGCAAGTACCAGTTCCAGCTAATGGTATGCCGAGATTGAAACGAATGAATTATAATCCTTGTTGCAAGTTATCCTTCGTTCGACTTTTGTGTCTCTCATTTTTTTCCTTTGTTTTGTTCACAATTTTTATACAGCATGAATCTCCAACTTGGCCAAGCCTCTATAGGTGACGGACTATAGATGTGCGCCAGATTTCAATGGCGCGTTGATCATGGGGTTAAGCCGTCAACACCATAACTGAAGCCTTCGTAAAAAAAACTATAAGCGAAGAAACAAAAAAACGATTGATTATTTATATTGCTCTTCTTATCAAAACAAAATATAGCATTTCTAATGCCGTCAAATGTGGGTGGTTAACGCGCCAAACCGACGAATGGCATCTGGCACGCCCCACAAGAGGAGTTAGGATTAAGTTTGACCAGAAGAGAATGTTGTGACGTGCAGCCGAAATCTCGGTTACGGCACTTCTCTGCAATGAGCCTGCAAACGTTTGCTTCACCTTAAATCCTACCCCCTCAGGCGTCCGCAATCTGGCACAATGAGATAGCGACGCCTCTGCCACCGGAGATTCGCCAGCAGAGCTTTGCCTCGAGACTCTGCCTCGGAGCTAAGGAGACGGCTTCATTTCTAATGCCAGAACCTGACCGACTTGTACCTACGCACAGAAAACCCCTAATTTTCCCGGTCGCAGCGCCTTTCACTTTTTGCAAGCCTTGGCTCGTTCACCAGCACCTCTTGAGGAAAATAAAAACGCGTAGTGCTCAATTTCGGGCATGACTTGAAGAAGGCCGCCGCGGAGAACGGACTGGATGCGAATGTTGCGTCAGTGTTGTGGGGTTCTTCTGCTAGTAATCGCCGCCCGATCGGTATGCGCTCCGCCCGTCACAGGGAGTGACATAACAGCAACGAGAAGACAGTGAATGGGTTTCGCATGCCTCTCGGTTGCCGTCGTCGAGAACCGGCAGTCCAGGCACGCCGACCTTGTTGTCGCCCGTCGATCAGAGCTCACAGTCGGCGTCCGTGTCCAGGCCTGCGGATCGCCTTTCCCACGCCAGCGCTGTAGGCTGGCTGCCCGGGCCTATCAATGCCCGAGCCTCGCTGCGGAACCACCCGGGATTGTCATAGCCCAGGTCATGTGGCCCGGGCTCGCGTTTCCACCGGTCTTGCTCCAGACCTCGCTGGTGAACCGCTCAGGGTTCGCCATGGGCCAGGCCAGGCAGCCCAGGCTCCGACGTTCATGCCAGCTCCAGCCTCGCTCTGCACGCCTCTCCCGCGCCAGCTCGTGACTTGCCCCGTCGACCACCTGTCAGGTGCCCTCTGCCCAAGCCGTTCCCTCGGCTCCCAAGGCGTCGCGGCCGCGGTCCGTATCCGATCAGCAGAAGCATCGAGTCCCAGTCAAACGCTGATGTAGGAACTCGCGTTGTCCATCTCTCGGTGATGCCAGCAGACACTGCAGTTCGATATCTGGGAGGCGTGGCTTTCCCGGAATAGGTGTCTGTATCACTCTAACAAAAATCTGGCCTAAAACATTCCTTTTTTTCAAATAAAAATAAACATTATCCGTCTTCGTCTTTCATGTTTCTTATGCGGTATGAGTGACATCAAAGGCGCGTGGGTGACACTGAAAGTGTGTGGGTGACACAGAATTGAGAGCAACCATCAAAACAGAGTGCTACCTGAAAGACGAGGGCCATTTGTGGGCGAAAATGTGCTAAATTAATTGGCAGTGACTATCTCGACGATCCCACGTTCAGAATGGATTCAAATGTTATGTTGAGACCTTACGTCACTTCCACAAAACCTAGCAAAATAATGGCTTCATTACTTCCGGTCACGCCGTCATGTGCAGCCATTGGCAGCCGTCGCAGGTGAACGAGGTGGTACTGGTGTACCAAGTCTTCCGTGGTAGCCGTTCTCGCGGTATCGTCAGTTTTTGTTCTGCCTTAGTTTTCTGATGTCGGTTGGGTGTTGTGTTTTGCGTAGTCGACGAGTCGTGTCACTGAGTCTCGAGGTCGCGACGCTACCTTTGCATCTGCCTCTTGCCTCTTTTCAACCGGATTTAATGAGTTCGTTGTCCAGGTAGAGATTTTCTTATTGAGTCACGTATAACGAGAGTGTTAGCCAGAAAACGATTGGATTGCTAAAAAAAAAATGACGTGACTGCACAACATTGCCTCCTTCATGTTCTTCTTTGACCGGTGCGAAGGAACAACAAAGTCCTGACGCACCGAACAAAAAATTCTCATATTGCAGTCATGCGCCACGGTTGATGCATAGGTATGCATGTATTTTCCGACTAGCAAATGTCGTCCGAGTCAACTATGAATCTGATGACACTGACATCTCAACGCCTTTGTCTGCATAAAACACGCGATATAAATTATGAAAAGCAAGGTTACCGCATTTCTGTAGTGCTTAACACACCCAAGCAAACATTACATGCGGCCTCGACAGCCGAGGTTGTACACTGAGAAAGGTTTTTGCATTCCCCATCACATAAAAGCTTATTAAAAACAGCAGTCGACTGCACGAGATTTGTTTACTGAAAATGCGTGTTGAACGTGATGCCGCATGCAACCATGATCATAATTTGCTGAAAGTCACTTTCGGTCACTTTCAGTCCGAACCACGAAGCTCAAAGTTCCAAGGTTTTCTACGTCAAAATAATGAGAAAAACAGTATTGACAGTGGACATTAAAAGTTATATTGGCTATTTTCTCTTAGGAAGTGGCATCATGCGTCAAATGGGACACAAACCGTTCGTATAAAAACAATTCGTAATAGGGCAACTCGTACCAGAGCTATTCCTCACATAGGGCAATTTGTCACTGGGACAACTCGTCGAAACACCGGAGATAACGTTTTAAGACCTTGTTGCTCGTGTACAAGTTAGTTTACAGCGTTCGGTGCTTTTGCCACTCAACTTCTGAATAGCGTCCTCTTTTGAAAAAAATTAAATTTTTTGTTTCTTTTCTTGGTAACCATTTTAAGTTCACCTTGGAACCGCGGATACGAAACTTTAGGGCATAATACAGCTACTCCGCATACGCGATACGAAGAAAATGTAGCTTGTCCATGTGCGTGACACAGACGGCGCATACACGACACAGAACTGCACATGCACCCAACCGAACCGTTTCACGTAACACCATAGAATTGTAGCAATTTGCCATTAATTTGTTTTTCATTAGTGATTAAGAGA
>JAZHYW010038774.1:0-17387 GCA_037355805.1 Ixodes ricinus | reverse complement strand
GGCAATTCCTATAATAAAAGAAGACGCAAACGGCGAGTTCGTCGGATTTTTTGTTGTCAAGTTATGGACCGTTGAAGCGGCCAGGGTGGAAACTGACGTTTTTCTCAGCTTATCGGAGGTGCCATATTTCACTCAGTCCCTTTTCGCTACATCAATATAACTTTTTGGGAACACTCTCGACATATGCTTTTTTATGCTAATTAAGCGTCTAGGTCGTAAGATCCTTAATCTTTTTTGTTTTAATTGTCAAACCGCCTGTCTGCGACGATATTTGACGAAGCTCAGCAAGCTGTGCTTTGTGACCTAATCAAGATATTTTTATGATCTTTACATCACCGTAAAGCTCCAATTAAGTTCTTTCTTTTGAGTATAATTTGAATATTTTGCGTTAAATATATAATGCGAAACATGCGCCTCAAAAACAAATATTTCGAAAAACTAGCAAATTTGGAGTCGGTTTTCTAAAAAAAAAAAACAACACTTCTTTTTTTTTTTGACAGTTAGGTAATATAGTAGTCTATCAGGAACTACCGACAGAAATTGTAATATATTGTTTGTATGGCCGCTATTAAGACTCGAATCTCGTGCTATGAGCGTTTTGAACGGGACTTCGCACAGGCGCTCTGCTAAGCAGAATTTTGGCCTATGTGAGGTTTTCTATTTATCGTTAGCAGTTATCTCAATATCCAACCATAAAAATAATGAAATTTGGAGTAGTGTATACTTAAAGAAAGTTTAGAAGTCCGTATCCACAAGTGCGGGCACAGCGCTTGCTTCCTCCGAATTTGGGGGAATGCAGATCGTTAGAGAATTCCTCTGGGGCCTTTTGATTTCGGCTTTGAGTTTGAAATACCGAACTTGATATGTAGTTGTCATATTTGCTTATGTCAAACAGATATTTACAGCATATACATATGTACGATTTAGTATCTGACGCTTAGGCAGTACGGTTTACTTTGTGCACATACGAACTCTTCCGTGAAATATCGAGCATTTCGTAGCGTGTAAGGCTTCAATCGTGTTAGTCATGTCTTTAGGTATCATTTGTATTTTCAGGGATTCATGCCGGGTTACTTAGACTTTTCCCTCTTGACTTAAGTTTTTCCGGGAGTCTAGATGTTACGTATCTTCTCCGTCAATACATAGTAGGCGAAGTTCACACACCTTGCAAATCACCCCAGTGCCAAATAAATAAATATGTAGGATAAATCATTTCTTCACTGGCTTTTACGCTCATATATTGAGGTAAGTATAAACATTAAATAGAAAACCTTACATAGGTCAAAATTCTGCTCAGCTGAGCGTCTACGCGAGGTCCCATTCAAAGCTCTCGTATCACTAGATTCGAGCCCTAATAGTGGCCATACAAACAATTTATTACGATTTCCGTTGGTAGTTCCTGACTGACTACTATCTTACCTAACTGTGAATAAAAAATACAATACATAAAAAGGTTCTTTTTTTTAGAAAATCGACTTCAAACTTGCAAGTTTTTCTAAATGTTTGTTTTTCAGGAAATGTTCCGCATTATATGTTTAGCGCGAAATATACTTAAATTACACTCAAAAGAAAGAGCTTAATTGGAGCTTTACGGTGATGTAAAGGTCATAAAAATATATTGATTAGATCACACGGTACAGCTTGCTGAACTTCGTCAAATATTGTTGCAGAGAGGTGGTTTGACAATTAAAAAACAAACATTAAAGATATTATGACCTAGACGCTTTATTAGCATAACTCGCCGTTTGCATCTTCTTTTATTAAAGGAATTTACAGGTAGCTACTAAAAATTTCAGAGGAGTTAATTATGAGTTAGTGTATTTTATGAGTCACTTGTATTACTGGGCGCCAAGTGAACAAAAACCAAAATGTGAGCTTTTATAGCCGCCATACAAACAGAATATTACATTTTCTGTTTATTTTACTTTATAAAGTACTGCAATAGCTAGCTAGAGAAAAACAATTAGCCAAATAAAAGGTAGGCTTTTCTAGAAAATCGACCTCCAATTCGCAAAATTTTTGAAATAGTCCTTACTTTACGAGAAAATACTGCACTTTCTCTTTTGCACACAGCATCAACTTTGATAAATATTGTCCAAAAACGTCACATTGGCAAATTTTCTAAAACATATTTCATATAAATAATAGCGTTAAAAGTATTTATCAGAGAATAAGTGTGTTCACAGGTATCTATTAAACAAATAAGAGGCGCCAATTTTGAATTAGTGTATTTTTGCGAATAAGTTGATCTACTGTACTGACAAACCGGTCAAACAAAATCAGACTTCAAGTTTTTATAGCTGCCATACAAACAAAATATTACATTTTCTATTTATATTACCTTATAAAGCACTGCATTAGCTAGCTAGGGAAAAACAATCAGCCAAATAAAAGGTGGTTTTGTTTAAAAATAGACCTTCATTTTGCAAAATTTTTAAAATAGTCCTTGCTTTACGAGAGTACACTGCCCTTTCTCTTTTACACAGAACATTCAACTTGTTATCTGGAAATACTAAATATGTCACAATATCTCAAATAGGTCACACGGAAGAGCTGGTCCTTTGACAAATATTGGCAAAGGGACACAATTTGAAAATATTTAAAACAAAAGTGAAGGTAAATAATCACAACAAAAATTATTGAACACAAATAACCCCTATTCTGAGAGTGGCCGAAAAAATTTACATTGCACTACCAACAAAAGGCAAAAAGTAGGAAGGAGCGAAACATGACACCTCCAACAGGCGAGAGAAAGGTCAGTGTGCGCCTCGACTGCTTAAGATGTCCATAACTCGAGAACAAAAATCGCCCGAACTGGCGGTTTGCACTCCTGTCACAGAAGGGTTTTCCCAAAACATTTATTGTTTTCGTCATATTTGAAAATTCGACCCCAAATCCGGGCCTAAGTTAAGATAAAACCACCTTTTTTTTTCTTTTTTTGCTGCCGGAAAACATTGTTAAACAGCGTGGGGCGTAACGGTGTTATCGGAACAAACGTCGCTCAGGCCTATATCCACAAGGGCTTGTTATCAACACGATCCTTTGAATACTCGCCAAGACCATTTTGCCAATCCACAAGCGAGGACCCCGCACCGCCGCTTGCGTATATTCTTAGCATCTTTCCAGTGTCGATTTTACACTGCATGGGCGTTCCAAGATGGAGCACCGGCGAATCCTTCGGGGTCTTTAGACTCCCTCATGTACTATAAGAAAGCTGGAGCTTTTACTTTCCTCGGAACACTCGACCGTGCTCGGTGCCACAGCGAGCGAAGACCGCAGATTGCAGCGATCGGGATCTCCCGAGTGATTTGTGGCAAAGTAGACGTAACACATTCCTTAGAGAGTTCGAGAGCGTCTTCCACTGGAAGTTGACACGTTTACTCATCAGAGAGGTTTAGTATGATCGTTCCGATGTCTCCGATAACGTTTGCGGGCTTCTAACTCCGATTCCCTCAGACCCTGTCCCCGGATGAACATGACACGGCAATACTTCGCTCTCGGCAAAAGGGTTTATTCACTCACTTATTGCCTGGGGGTTTCGGGATCGGGGAACGGTCATCAGCGAGGCCGGGAGCAAAGTCCGCTGCCACTGCAGCTGCTCCATAGTCCCAGCGGTGGTCGTCCACACCGCGTCATGGGGACGTCGTCGTCCAGGGTCGCTGTCCGGTCCGTCCGTCGAGTCCGCAGCTCAACGTCGCGCCCGTACTTCCCCGCGCCAGCGTCCGTCTCCCGCCGATTCCCGCGCCAGCGTCTTCCTCTCTCCTGTCACCGCTGCACGCTCCTTCGTGTCCGCCGCCCGAGAGAGCCTCCTCTTTGTCCCGCGTCCCCTTTTCAAGACCTTGGCCTCTTTGTTCCGAGAAGCCAGTCGCGTGACGTCGGTTGGCTTAGGGGTGTGGTGTAGCCGGATCTTCTGGTTCGCGAGGCGCACCGAAGCTCCACCGAGGAATGACGCGTCTCGGAGGCTGGAATGTCGTGCCGCGAGGGTCAGCGCGGAGGAGGGCAGACAGATAATAATAATAATAATAATAATAATAATAATAATAATAATAATAATAATACATCATAGGTAACAATAATAAAAATCGATCAATCAAAAAGCACTTGCGTGCTTGCAGCCTGTTACTGTGACCGATCGAGTTCAGTCACACCATGACATAATATGACGTAACGTTAAGATAACGATCAGACGATACAATACACGAAAAAGATAAGAAGAAACGAGACAGAAAACGATACAGATAGACCCGATAACGATACGACGTTAAATACACACGATACACACTGACCTACGTACCCGATACGTTGACGTCTCTATACACACAAATGACTACGCTACACCTTAATCGACCATAACGAACGGAGCCATTACTTTAACCATAGTTTTAGAGTCACAGAGAAAACCCGTTCAGGAACGATCGTTGAAAATATCCGAACATAGTGAATCACGGGTTCTCATCGCATACCCGATGAAGCAACGTGTACGTTTAAACATTGTTATCCGAGGTGAGACGGATCGCAAAATCTTAGACCGATTCGTCCGAAATGATTACGTCGTCACTGTTTGCCGGAGTAGACGATGCGACGATTGCGCATCTCTAACGGTCACGTTAACGTACCGATAACGTCTGTGACGAATTCGTACCCATCAACGACTGACTTCGTCAACTCATAACATTGGCGTTCACTTTACACGATGAGCAACTGACGATTACTGTTACCCGATAACGATACGACAGTTCACGTTACTCGATAACGCATACGACGTATACTAGCGTATAACGATACAAGACGTTACGTAACACGATAACGATCTAGGCGTCTACGTTACTCGATAACAGCAGACGTAGTACCGATGCTTGTGCGTTAACACCACTACATGGATACGACGAACTGTTACGCCGATAACGATACGACGTTCACGTATTCATAACGGTCTACGTCTACGTTAACCGCGATCAACGATTACGACGGTACGCTACCCGATATACGATACGACGTTAACGTTACGGCTTCGCATAACGATACCGACGTTATCAGCGGTATGCCCGATAAACGATACAATGTTACGCTTACCCGCATAACTGATTACAGAGCGTTCAGCAGTGTACCCATAACGCATGACGTTATTACACGATAGCGATGCAGACGCTACGTTACCCGATAACGATACGGCAGATGCTACCGATAACGATACGACGTTACTGCTACCCGATAAGCGATGCAGACGTTCCGTTACCCGATAACGATACGACGTTACGTTACCCGATAACGATACGACGTTACGTTACCCGATAACGATACTGACGTTACGTTACCCGATAACGATACGACGTTACGTTACCCGATAACGATACGACGTTACGTTACCCGATAACGATACGACGTTACGTTACCCGATAACGATACGACGTTACGTTACCCGATAACGATACGACGTTACGTTACCCGATAACGATACGACGTTACGTTACCCGATAACGATACGACGTTACGTTACCCGATAACGATACGACGTTACGTTACCCGATAACGATGCGACGTTACGTTACCCGATAACGATACGACGTTACGTTACCCGATAACGATACGACGTTACGTTACCCGATAACGATACGACGTTACGTTACCCGATAACGATACGACGTTACGTTACCCGATAACGATACGACGTTACGCTACCCGATAACGATACGGCGTTACGCTACCCGATAGCGATACGACGTTACGCTACCGATAACGATGACGGCGTACATAGCGTCGTATGCACCGATAACGATACGACGTTACGTTACCCGATAACGATACGACTGTTACGCTGCCGATAACGATGCACGCGTTACCCGATAACGATACGGCGTTACGCTGCCGATAACGATCGGCGTTACGTTACCCGATAACGATACGACGTTACGCTACCCGATAACGATACGACGTTATCGTCATGCCCGATAACGATACGACGCTACGTTACCCGATAACGATACGACGTTACGTTACCCGATAGCGATCTGACGCTACGCTATGCCGATAACGATACGACGTTACGTTACCCGATAACGATACGACGTTACGTTACCCGATAACGATACGACGTTACGTTACCCGATAACGATACGACGTTACGTTACCCGATAACGATACGACGTTACGTTACCCGATAACGATGCTGACGTTACGCTACCCGATAACGATACCGACGTTACGCTACCCCGATAACGATACGACGTTACGTTACCCGATAACGATACGACGTTACGCTACTCGATAACGATACGACGTTACGTTACCCGATAACGATACGCATCTTACTCACGTACTTACCCGATAATCGATAATAGATGCGATGACTACTAGCGACGACTATTACCCGATAACGACAGTGCTACGTTACCCGATAACGATACAGCGCTAGGCGTTACCCGATAACGATACGACGTTACTGCTACCCGATAGCGATGCGGCGTTAACGCTACCCGATAACGATACGGCGTTGCGTTACCCGATAACGATACGACAAGCGTTGCTAACCGATAACGATACGATGCGCTACGCTACCTGGATGCGATAACGTCGACGTTACGCTATCCGATAACGATAACGGCGTTACGCTACCCGATAACGATACGACGTTACGTTACCCGATAACGATACGGCAGTCACGCTACCCGATAACGATACGGCGTTACGTTACCCGATAACGATACGACGTTACGTTACTCCGATAACGATACGCGACGTTACGCTACCCGATAACGATACGACGTTACGTTACCCGATAACGATACGACGTTACGTTACCCGATAACGATACGACGTTACGCTACCCGATAACGATGCGACGTTACGTTACCCGATAACGATACGACGTTACGTTACCCGATAACGATACGACGTTACGTTACCCGATAACGATACGACGTTACGTTACCCGATAACGATACGACGCACGCGCAAAGTCGTCGGTGGAGTATCGGGTATCGTTATCGGAGTCATCGGAACGATCTATACTCCGTTTCGTACTTAAAATATGCAACGCTGTCAAAGCTGACTGGCGCGAGCGCGTGTCCTTGTCTATGGTTTCGTTCGCGCGTGCGCGCGTGCAAATTATCAACGATATCAAGCCTCATGCTCGCGCCAGTAGCTTCGACAGCGTTGCACGCAAAATGTGAAACAGAGTATATACGAGGATGTCGCGAACCACCCTAGGTTCGAATTCGAAAGGTTTCGATATTTTCGAACCGAACTGAGGTTCGAATTTGAAAGATTTCGATATCTTCGAACCGTACCGAGGTTCGAAATCGAAAAAGTTCGGGAATTTCGAACACCGTGGAGTTTCGAATTCAAAGTTCGAAGCTTTCACAATTTCTAAAAGTTCGAACTCAAATATTTCGAATGTTTTTTTTGCTTGAGGTTTGAGAAATTCGGAGATTTCGAACTTTCCTAACTTGAAATTCGAGAGATTCGAAAATGTTAAATTTCTTGGGATCTGAAATTTAAAGAAAAAACTCGAAGGTTTCGAATTTCTTTGAGTCTGAAGGTCGAAAAATTCGAAGATTTCGAATTTCTTTGGATCTGAAATTCGAAAAATTCGAACGTTTTGAATTTTTATATATAAAGTTCGAAACATTTGAAATTTCGAATTTCTTTTTACATAAAGTTTGAAAAGTTCGAAGGTTTCGATTCTCTTTTAGGGCTAAATTAAAAAAAAAACATTGAAGATTTCGAATTTCTTTCAACTCAAGTTCGCAAAGTTCGAAGTCCGGTTTTCATGTTCCTCCACAGTTTCAGTTTCAGATGACGTTTTCACGCTCCACTGGTTTTCACGAAATCAGGTTTAGAAAAGTTCGGGTGTGATATTTAGACTGCGCGAAGTTGGTCAGGCAATTAAATGAGACGACGGAGTGTCCCGGATGTGCTGTGAATATTTGCCAGTGCAGAGTGACGTGTGACCATAGATCAGTAATTGTGACCGCCAGCCCGGCAGGGGGTCTTTAGCGTGCATCACGCACGCAGTAGTGATCACACGAACGCACTGTTTAACGATACTCATCCAGTTCGAAACGGCCAGGGGCAGGCAGGTGGTTGAGGCTCAGAAAAACCTTGAAGCGATCTGGCAAACTGCCTCCCCACCCCTTGCACGCTGGTAGTAATCCGATCGAACGCCGCCCGAGTGACGCTGGCATATAGTAAGTTTAGTTTGTAATTGTTCTGGAGGTTTATTTTCCGGGACGGAGGAAACGCCGAGCGAAAAGCACAGAAGCCGACACAACTTGAGGTCGAGGAGCGTTCTACCATACCAGTGGCGTCGGAAGAGGAAATACGGAGAAGAGGGGGGGGCGTTGCTCCAGCCCCCCCCCCCAGATATTTCGGACTGCTAAAGAAAACAGTAGGGGAAAGAGGGCGTGGTCGAGCTTATTTTAATCTGAAATTATTTATGCATATGTATAGCTACTGTCGCTCTTCACTGCATAAAAGATCGCGTAGATGGTCATTGTCGGAAACTCGTCAGAAGCACTCTCGTCAGATGCTTGGTGGTTCGGAAGTTCAAAGCTATGTATTTTCAACCTAAATAACTGTGCCATTGGTAAAAAAAAAAAAAAAATTAAACATAACAATAAATGCAAAGATAAAAGGTGTGCAGACAAAAAGGAAGCCGTTTACAACTCCCTGTAATGCCGAAAAAAATTAAAGTGTCAGCTCTTGATGGAGGAGGGGACTGGCACGGGGGCAGTACACGTGAAACCCGTGGAGTCACACGATCCCACGTGGTCACGTGACCTGAGGGTCACGTCGACCTCGCGAGAGAATTCAAATGAGACCGCATGGAAGGTCACGATGACTTTGGGGGATTGCAAGCAACTCATTGGTTGCATGCGAACCTGAGTTCGCATGGGGAGGCTTCCACGTGACCTGGCAGTACAATCGTGACTTCTGGGGGTTCACGTGACCCATAGGGAGTATAGGAAACAAAGAAGGTTGCACGCAACTCAGGCTGCGTGCAACCTGAGTTGACTTGCAACTCGTGGTTACAACGACATGCAACGCTGAGTTGCATAAACACTGCACGTATGCATGCAACCTGAGTCTGCCTCGCAACGCGTGGTTGCCGGCGACATGCAACGCGCTGTTACGCCGGACGGCGACAAGCTACAAAGACGCCGCTCTAGCCGGAAACAGGCGCCTAAGAGTTGCGCTCTAAAAAACTATCAAGAACCCGCCGGAAGTGTTGTACTCTTGCGTAGTTCGAAGACGATCAGAACTTCGAAACAAGTTTCTCGCCTACCAAACATCGTGTACAAGCTAAAAGAAACACGTCCCAGGAACATCGAAGCTAGAAATATAACAAGAAAATAATTATAAACATTTTTTGCTGTTTGTTATATGACGTGCTGAACTCGAACAATATCAGAAATCGTCCCTTATGAGTTAATTTATTCCTCAACGTGTAAAAAACAATAAATACATTATTTTGTGTTCTGCAGACGGCAATCATATGCACTGTCTGTGGTGTTCATTTAAATGCGATACCTCAAACAATTTAGACGAAAACAAATTACAAGGTTTAGGGCATAATTGCCTGTAGACACCCGTTTGGACATTTCTTCGAAACTCATCTTGAATAACAATAATCATATCTTAAGACGACACTGACCCAGGCTATACATAGATTATTCTTAAAAAGTTTAACATCTCTACCATAGATAGCTACAGCTATAGCGCACTTCGAATATGCCACAAATGACAATCGTCAGAAACCTGTCGTCCTTCCTCGCTCCTTCGAGAATTTATTTCTTCAAAACTAGGCATGCCAGAACATTGAAATAAACGGCATTGTCTTCCGCAACAAATGCAACACCGCATGTAAAATTTACGAGAAAAAAAATTATGAATGTAACTTATTGTTTCAATCCAAATGAAACCGCCCGCCTGTCTTTCAAAGTTCGACGAACTTCAAACTTTTTCCTAAAAGTTCGAAGTTCATCGACATTTAACTTTTCAGGATTCGAAAGTTAGAAATTCGAAAGTTAGAAAATTTAGGACTTCTCTAGATGTATATTGTAAAATACCAGGTGAGCGCCCACTCAAACTTTAGAGATAATCGCAGAAAAAAATGGGTGATGGGCACTTGTCCGGTTCTCAATTTTACATATAAATGTACTGTGCGTATTTTCTCAGATCTAACAAATTGGGGAATGGGCGCTTAATATGAAATAGGTGGATGCGCGGTATTCTCGATGAGTTCGAAAATTATTGAATTTCTTAGCGTAGGAAGTTTCGAAAAGCATCGAATTTTGCAGCGTAATAAGTTCGAAAAGGATAGAATTTTTAGCATAGTTAGTTCGAAGGTTTGAAAAACAATGCTTTTCTGAACGTGTAAAGTTCGAAATTTCGAAAAGCATCAAACTTCTTAGTTTGACAAGTTTGAAAAATTCAACTTCCGTTGAATTTTTCAATATAGAAAGTTCAAAAAATTCAAAATCTTTCGAACCGCTTGATTTGATCAGCGAAACTTCTGTTAAAAAAAAGTTTGCGGCATCCCTAGTTTTGGCACATAAAACCCCCAATTTTTATGGATGTTTTTTTTGTTTTTTCATATAGGCAATTTTTTCTAAGATGAGGTTGGTAAGCACATGTATTTTTGTCTCGTCAATACAAACTACTCTCATAATGGACTATTTTTATGGGGAGCAGAAGTTTACATGTTAACGAGACATCGCTGTACTGTCCATTTGGTCTGCCGAAGAGCTGATCGGGATTGGTTTGACTTTCTTTTGAGTGCAGGATAACGCTGCCCTGGTGAGCAAGCAAAAGCAGGCCGACAAGCTACAGGCAACTGTCGATGCCCTCGCGGAGAGCAGCCAGAAAGATGCTGAAGCGGTGGCGGCCGCAAACAAGCACTTCAGGGCCGTCACAGCCGGCCTCTCCAGCAATGCTGACGGAGAGGAAGCAACCATCACAGAACAGCTGAGGGTTGGATTTCTTTCCTTCCTTTTCTCTGAAGGGGGTCCTAGTATCTCGATTGTCCGTATTTTGCTGTACTGTTCTTTGTAACCATAGTGCAACTTCTCCAGATGTTCACTTAGGGCTTCCTGAGTTTGGGGCGGCTTCAAGGACACGCGTTTCGTAGACACTGCACCGTTTCGTGGAAACTCGTTTCCTGCGACTTTCGGTGACATTGTATCTGAGTGGATTGGATTACTGGCTTTTGTCTAGTTCGGCAAAGTATATTGGAACTATAAGCGGAGCCACCGGAATGGCTCCAATTAACAAAAAGAAAAATTTATTTCTACTCCTATGCTTCCAAACATGCCGCGCAAAGGGTCGCCCCCCTCGCTTCACTTTGCTTTGCTCGGTAAAAACGGATTGTATAATCTTGCGCTCCAGGTTATGCTAAGCTTCGTTGGAACCATTGAGGGTCCAGCAAGCTGAGGCTACCTTCAGAATGTCGTTGACAGAGGCGGTGTACGCGAAAAGAAGCCACCAACAAAATGTCGCGAGTCGTGTCGACAGAATGAATGCGGGCACGTTTGGACGCAACGTCACAGCGCTGACGAGATGTCGTTCAGTGAACTGGTTGCCACTGCAGCCAGCTGCACGTCTGCAGTCGTGGCAGCGTAACGTTCCGCGCAACTTGTGGCAATGCCTTTCTTTTCTGTAGCATGAAATCTCGTGCCACCGAACACAGGCTTGCACCGTTTCGCTTTGTTCACGGTTGTCCTTGCTTGCAGCGGCCAAGAGCGACATAGCGGAGGCAGTGACGGCGATGCGCCAGGCAGAGATGGACCTTAAGCATTCTCAGGAGGAGTCCAAGAAGAAGCAGGCTGAGTGCCGCAAGACAGAGTCGAGCTACCAGAAGGACGATGCTGCCAACAAGGCCATTGAGAAGGAGATAATCTACTCAAGGTTGGCAGCATACTTTTGGTCTTTTGTACAAGGAAGCGAATTTGGCCCTTGAACTATGGACCCTTTTATTGTTTACAAAAACAAGTTGTCTTTTACCCTCCAAGAAACTTCCGGTCGCTCCGTTTTGGCAGGCTTTCTGAGCCTGTTGATGTCGGAATTTCTGGGACGATGATGTTCTACAGAAAGCACGAAGTTGGGGATCTAGCGAGGTTCTTCGCTGTGCTGTAAAACAGATCGGGGGGGGGATTGGTCGCCTTGCAGGAGTATTAAAAAATCTTCGACAAATCTCTCGCTATCCGGTCCTTTAGCATATCACCTGGAGAGTTGGTCAAAATATTTCATGAACTCTACAAGAAGCGTTGCTACGGTGGGGGTTGTTTGTTCTCAAATTTGACCGGAAGTTCACAGGGACGTAGATTGCCAACAGCGCCTCCTTCCGGCACTTTCAATAAAAGGGTTATAGTGAATGTGGGCAGATTTCTAGTGAAAAATATTTCCCTTGTATAGTTTGGACCCGGTGCATAGTCTGCACGTGAAAAAGTTCTCATACACAGCACATCTTCTTGAAAAATGCCGGCTTTATTAGCGCACGAAGAAGCTTATATCATTCAGAAATCATTAAAATAACCTGTCAATCGTGAAATCTATTGTGTCACATCGTAGAAAAGAAACAAGTCCTTGTGTAGTCTGCACCTGTAAGATTATTTGCACTACATAAAGTTTAATCTTTCAAACATGTATACTAGTCTGGAAAATATGGCAGGTTATTTTGCAACCAAAACACCTACATTTGTGCGATAGTTAGGTTAGGCCGGGTTCGGCCGTTTGCCTTTCGTCTGAGACGTTGCTCACTTGTTGGACGCAGGCTCAGATGAGCAAGCTCAACTATGAGGAGGGGAAGGAGGAGGCACTGCTCTCGCAGAAGCAGCAGTTGCAGAGGGAGGTCAACACGCTGAGCCAGAAAGTGGACGTCTTTGAAGCAAGGTGGGTTCCTTCTCCGTGCCACTTTCCTCATGTTCGTGGCAGTGGTTTAGGCGGCATATAAAATGCAGGTTTTGTTTTCAGCATCTGTTAGGTGTGGAAACTGCCTTATCTGTGAATCTTAGGGGCTCGCAGAGGTCTGGGAATTACCATAAGGTGTAGAAGTGGTCGTGGCAGTTGAATGCTTTTGGCAATACTGCCCTGAAATGCCCAAGAAAGTTTGTTTGTTTGTATTTTGCACAAAAAGATGAGCCTGTCTGTGCAGAATATGAAGTTGCAGCGTTGAGATCCTTCAACGAACGTTTAGTTGCAAGCAGACATGTACACGCTACCCAAAAGAAGTAACTAAATACCGTTGCTCATTACTTGCTCAAAAGTAACTAAATATGTTACGTACTTGCTACCGATCCTCAAAAGGAACACCTTACTGTAGCTCAAAAGCAGGATTCTCCCCAGGAATGTTTTAGGGGTGGACATAACCACCATGCGAGCGGCGGGTGGGAGGGAGGTAGTTAGCAATGCGGCACGATCTGGCTTGCTGACAGTAAATCGAATTGGGGTGGTGCCCAGTGTTTTCCTTGAGAGTCCCACGGCCTGATGTGGTGGCGCCCTGTGTTTGTTTCTGTTGTGCAGGAACCAGCACCTGAGCTTCCAATATACAGACCCCGTGAAAAACTTTGACCGGCGTAAAGTACTGGGTCTGGTGTGCGACCTGTTCACCATCAAGGACAAGAGAGCAGCTCGGGCTCTGGAGATGGCTGCGGGGGCAAGGTATGTGCCCGTGCTCTCTTGCTTACATGTTTGCCACCAGTGCTGTTGTGCCTACGCTGTTGAGAGTTCTTTCATATGTAAGGGCCATTGGCTAGCTCCTTTCTCTAAAATGCCATCTTAGGAGAGAGTAGAGCATTTACAGCACCTTGTGGCATAGCCTTCATACCTAGGACATCGCCAGTGAAACCACCTATAGGCATTGTTCATATCTATGCCCTCATTATATTTGTTTATAACTCTCGTGACTGTGTTTAATTCCAATTTTTGTCTCTTTTATTAAGTTCCCTACTCACTTTCATAACACCCGCTGCACCGTGAGGATTCTGCAATAAATAAATGAAAAGCTCCTTTTGCGATAATGTCCTTTCTGCTAAAGAAGCTTAGGTGGTTTGTCTGTCGCAATCATTAAAGTTATAAAATGCATGAAACATAATCTTCATGAAGCATTAATGCAATTTTGGAGTTCATAACAATCATCTGTGAACGTGAAAAGAGAAAAAAAAGCATAAACACCACAAGCGCATTTACGCTTTGAGCGCCGAGTAACTGTACTACTAATAAAAAAGTTACTCTTTGCAACTCCCATACTACACTATTGGGGACGAGATGTTTTGATGGCGCCACCTTGCGGGTGCCTTCCCGTGATGGAGCTGGTAGGGTGCGAGCAGGCGACACGCAATGTCAAAGCACGGAGTGGCTATGTTAGTTCGCATTTATGGCGATTAACAAGTGGTTTATCTATTAAAGAAAATGTGTACGACGTTTTTGTGAGCAATCTTTCTAACGAATAACAGCGCCTCGAAATTGCTTTTTATATTAAAAAACTTTAAAATGTTCAAAAACAAGCCTGGAGCTTCACATTACAGCTTGCACGGCGTGCGTCAGGGCTATTCACAGCCTCTCCCGATTCTTAGTTTTTCAGATCTGTGGAGGCTGCTCGTAGAAAAAGGTTTTGCATTCACCGGAGTAAATGACTTACTGTGTTCTTAGCTGCGCATGGATGCACAGTTGTGTCGCAAGCGCCGCACGCTTGTTTTAGCTACATTGAGCTTGTTGGTACCGACGCGTCTATCCAAGTGTGAATCGACAGTTGCTGACGTGCAAGTGCTTGTCAGCAACTGATGCTTAGCTCCTCTCGTATCGAATACGTTGCAAGAAGTTTATCACATCGCGACTTCTGCCAACGCCTCCTAGGTAAGAAAGCCTAAGGGCTGAATTTTTCTGCGTCACTAAAGCAGGCAGATTGGAGGCCACAGATTGGACACAATTACGATGTCAGCGTTCGGCTAGGAGTCGTGTTCTCACTAATTAACAACTAATCCTAGCCGAACGCTGACGCCGTAGTCATGTCCAATCTGTGGCCAAAGGTGTTTTCTTTTGTGATGCAGGAGAGTAGTTAAAGGGGGATTGCGATTTTCATACTTGGGTCTGCGCTTACGAAGTCCTGCTTTCAAACTGTCTGGTGTAGTTTTAACGTTCAAGTTGAGAGACTCCATTCATCGGGGCTTCCCGTCGCAGGTTATAAACGAGGTGGTAGGGCCCTTGGTACGTAAGATCAAAGGGTGTCAGTGAAGCCAACCCTAGAGATCACCAGGAACAAATGGTGGTGGTTCCATATACCTGTGCACAAAACACCACATAATTTAAAAAGAGCAGCCAAAAGGTATGATGTGCCTGTGGTGTTTTCAGCTCCCAAAAGAATGGTGAAAATCTGTTCCAAGGTTTGCTCGGTAGCGGAAGAACTGAAAAGCCAAGTGCCAGAAACACCACAGCCACTCCTATGTGTCATGTTCAACTGGTGTTGTGTACAGAGTCCCACTAACAAATGGTAGAATGGTATGTGGGCCAAACCGACTAATGCCTGAATGACCGCCTTCTCGAGCATGATCGTTCACTGAAATCTACGGTGGGCGGTCATCTTCCCATACGTTGCAATAACTGCTTATGTTCTCCAATCCTTAAAGGCACAACAATAATTGGACATTACTGAGACAAGACGACTTGTGAAATTTTGGAAGCACATTGCGTTGATAGCTTAGGGGCTGCTGCATTAGCCACCCATCAGTGAAAGTGCTTCAAACAGAAACCTTGTTTTTAAGTCTGACTATGGGGCAAAGACTGTACAAGTTAGATGGGTTTGTGTCGAGTGTGACACGCTCTGGCACTGCGTGACTTTCAGCATGTTCTCTTCTTTCTTTTGCGTAGAAATTCAGTTGCGAGTCGGCGCTTGTGTGTCAGTGCATGCTCCTTTCTCTGTCCTTGTCTTTTTGTGCGCTGTTCTGTTCACTATGTCATTATACCAACTCGCCCAGCTTACCACACTTCGTGGTCTCATCTTTTTCATTAGCCTTCTCGGCTAAGGGGAGACTCCACAGTGAAAAATAGCATTAGCATAATCTCCGACGTAACATATCTAGCATTCCTCTGTGCTCCTGCCCCTTGCCCTCCCCCAGTGAACTCTCCTTTAAGCCGACGCAAAGTGTCCCAACTCGTCTCTGCGCAGCTCTTCAACGTGGTGGTCGACACCGAGGAGACTGGTAAGCTGTTGCTGAAGAGCGGCAGGCTGAAGCGGCGTGTCACCATCATCCCGCTGAACAAGATCATGGGCAGGGACGTTGAGCCCCGCGGTGATGAGGAAAGCTGAGAGTCTGGTGAGCCTCGTCGCTTTTGTCAGGGTGCCTAAAACGTGACCCCAGTTAGTATGTTTAGCGTCTCGTTCCACCCACGCATCGAAAAAGGTTCCCGAGCAGCAACGAGCGGCGTTGCAAAAGTCACAGCTGTGTGCCTTCGGAGGTTGTGATTCCGGCGATCGGTCGTAGAATGTTCAGCGAAAATCCCGAGAGAGTTGTGGCTTGTCGCCATCGTCGTCCCTCGTCCATTGCCGAAGGCACCACTGCTGCACCCATATTTTCATTCGGGATAAATGCGGGACGGGGGCGAACTCCGTGCATCTTGTCGCTCTACAGTCGATGCGATTATGGCATTAGGCAATAAGAATGAAGAATGGATTCCTAAGCTGGAATATATAATACGCCACACCCTGCGTTGTGTAAGTGACTACGGTTCCAAACTATGTGTCATTACTCCAGTAATTAAACTAGCTTCTTCATGCTGGCAAAGACTAGCCAGCACAGAATGTGTTATAGGCCTTCCAGAGGAAAAAAATTGACCGCATCTCCACGTGGTGAATGATGTTGGTTGGGGCGAAGCTCTGGTGGTGCTTGTCTGCGTAGACGCTGAGCCGCAGCATGCCGAGCCTTTCGTTCGTTTTCATCCATGTCAGAAAGAGAATGCGTGGTATGGAACGTGGTTATATACGCATTTGAGCATTTGACCGCAGCGCCCTCTCGTCTATAAACGTTGAGCCAATGCATGCAAAGTTTAACGCGATTATATACGCATTTGACCGCAGCGCCCTCTCCTGTATAGACGTTGAGCGGCTACATGCAACGTTTCATCCATGACAGAAACCCCAGGTCTTGAGTTACTACCACATCTCAGAGCCCCTACTCGTCCTGTCGCTGCGCAAACAGATTTCAACATTTTTTTTTCATCTTTGTTTCTTTTTTTTTTTGCCCTACACGAGCACGTGAGCTCACAAGCTCGTAATTTTTTTATCATTTTTTTCTTTTTGCCCTACACGAGCACGTGAGCATGTGCTCACGTGCTCGTGAGCACGTGATCTCACGAGCAGAAGCACGAGCACCCGACGCCGGGCTACGGCGGACGGA
>JAZHYW010038772.1:0-91247 GCA_037355805.1 Ixodes ricinus | reverse complement strand
ATCTAAGGACGTTGACTTTGACTTCACCACAGCTGGCAATGCGTTGAGGGTATTTTTACAATTGGCGCACGTTTAACAACTGCCGAGAAACAGACTGCGCTGGCCGCGTACCGCACTGCCGCTTGCCTCCTGTGAACTTAAAGCCCTCTATCCTGGGAAAAGTGGCACCGTTCATTGTTCTGGACATGCTCCAGACACGTGCCGTGAGTCATTTCTGGGAAGAACATGGCGTCTGGACATTCAGGATCAGTGCCGTGCTGTGCCGCCATGTTCTTTCCATGATCAAACTTTGCGCACGCCTGTGTATCGACGCAATCTTTGTGCTACTTTTTAAACATGAAGGGGCTTTATGAACTAAAGGCGGCAGCGCATAGTCGATTGCAAAGAGGCATTCATGGGGACATGTTCCTCGTGAGCAACATGGGATCGCAGTTGCTTCAAAGCTATCTGTAATTTAGCGATGTGGTTGCACGCATTGGGCAATTGGCCGGGGATCGCCATACTTGCAAACGTATATTCATCGTACAGCGCCTTCAATGCAAGCAATCGTTCAAAGGTATGACAGAGTTTCTATTGTCTTTACCTGACCGAATACAAAAACACTCTCTATCCCCTTCTTATCTCTGCCAAACGCCTTCTGCATGCCCCAAAACGAAGCCCCCGCTAAAAGGAAAGCGTCAAACTCCAACAGGCCACGAATGCCCAGTGTCAGACGCAGGCGGTTTTGGCCGCAATGTCCAGTACGTCATCGACAAAAAGTTTTGTTCGAATTTCAGCCAATACCATCATACTTGCTTCAGCGAAGTCCTGACGCAGCCGATGATACAAGCGCGAGCATGTGCGCCCGAACAGTGCTTGCAACGCGACCGCGCCCTCTGCCGAAGAAAGGAGTTCTGGTCGCGGTGTTGTAGCTTCTTGCTGCGCTCGGTCTTAAAGCTTAACAGAGACAGTATGGCGAATGCATCAACTATACCAACCACCCTCACCAAGCTCGTGCTCATGAACTCACCGGAGTAGCGATGTGAGTCTTCGAAATAAGCTTACACTTAATTCACCTGATGATGTACCGTGAAAGGCCAATAAGCGAACTCCTTGTTTCAGGGCCACTCTGGCGGTAACAGCCGTCGCGCATATAAGTTGCCACGGCCAGCGAGCTCGCGCTTGTAGCCTTCGTTATGTTACGCAACGCAGGTGAACAGCATAGCGTCGCATTAAACTTTCAAAATGTCTGGCGGACCTCCATGCAATAGCGTAACAAGCTCCGCAACGTCCTCGTAAAAGAGTTTTGTTTTACAATTCACGTCTAATCCAGATTTTCAAACTTAGCATATAGATTACGCATGCAACACGTACCTAAAATATTACGAGCGCGATTTGCATTATGAGGGCATTGCGTGGAAGTGCATGCGCACTGCGACCGGCAAATGTGGCTGATGCCTGAGCGTATAACACCCTTGCTCGGCGTCATGTACAAGTCCCAGGCATTTACCTGGCTCGCGCATATCCTCCCCATTGCACATAATGCCGTGCCCTGCTTTCAGCAAACGTAAAACGGACTTCAGTGCGCTTACCGGCGGGGTCTCAGGAGCACGTGTTGGGGCATCTACGGACCAGGTTAACCTAAGCTGCACAAACGACGCCCTTTTTTTCTTTTTCAGGCTCTGCATTGTGATACCTGCGTTGAAACGACAGCAAATAATCGCCTATATTTTTTTGTTCTTCGTCAGCTTCTTTTTGCGCAGAATAGTAAACTGGAGAACACGATTAAATATCGCTGGGATAATGATGCACCTAAATGTTTCGAGAAATAACGTGCTTGAACAAAAAATGTATAAATGTCATAAATATGATGAAGAAAGGGTGCTTCAGAAAGGTTTCAATTCGTAACACAATTTGTTGAATAATTATAATTTAGACTTCGACATTTTTTTACTTTCTTTTTCTTTTGTGTTAAAACTTACCATAATATTTAGCACGGCACACCTACAGACATCATGTCGTCATATTATAACGTTGGTGGAAATGTTAATAAAATATTAAATGTCATTCATACGCCTAAATACCGCTTTGCTGCAAAAGTAAACACACTTATTATGTAAAAGTGGTATAAAGTGATGTAAACGCTGCAAAAATATGCATAGCATATCTTAAAGCTGATGACATGGTGAATAAATACAGGTTACCGAAGTTTTACCAGTGTTGAATGATCATAATATCTTAAGTGAGTAATTATAATACTTGTATGGATCGTTTAAATATTCAGTTATCTTTTTCCTTCTGTGAAGAGAAGAAAGGTTGATTTTACCAATTGCATCGTGTGTTTTTGTGTAGTAGTTGTCCTTTTTTGATATCAGGTAGGTGTTGGTACTAAGAGTGTGTTCATCAAGGGCTCATTACCCGGCATTGGTTAAACAAGACGGCCATTTGCGCTTTGCTGTTTTGATAGCGTACCTGCATTTTGACTTTAAAGTATCATTGCCATTGGTATTGTCTAATACTAAATAAAAAATGCTAAAAATATCAAGCACTTCTGCTGTCTTTCTTGTATTAAATCATGATTTTAAGGTATAATAATTTCATATCAAAACGCTGGGAAAGCGCTTCTTTGCTGTTCACCAATGTTAATGTAGTACGCAGGAGAATCAGATCATTTCGCAGGCGCTTCTTGAGGGAGTCTCAGTTTAATCGCAAAATTGCCAGTATCGCAAGTACCGAAACAAATGGCACTACTAAAATCAAATCAGCGGAACGAGGTTGATCACCACGTCATCAAAGCCAGCAAGCTACGCAGAGTACCTTCTTTGGCGTTCGTGGTTGTATTTTTACTGATAACACTATACTATTTTCATTAAAAGTCTTTAACCTTCTTGCTTTCACTTTTGAATGAAAGTGAAAGCGTTATCGGGCCATGTTCGAAAGCCTTCCCATAGAAACCCGCGCTCGTTCCCATGTGTTGCATGTAGTGCTTCGCGCGGCTCAATCGTTATCATCACCTGTCACGAGAAGCCCGCGATGCCGCGCATATTGTCACGACACGCTACCGTCAATGTTATGACCATCGTCTGGATTAATTCAGAAAGCCCGCCATTACCACGGCGGAGAATTTTCCGAAAATTTTAGTGTACTTTACTCCCACTTTGTCGAAAAAGACATGGCTGAAAATTCTGCAAAACACCTTCAGGTATTGTTTTTTTCTCGCGAACAGGTCTGATATAGCCACGTCTGCTGCAGCCGTCCACGCGTTTATGTCAGGTGTGACGTCAACACTGGACGTTACGTGTGGCTGCGACCTGTTGGATTAGGCATTGTATGATCCCAGAGTCGCCGACGGCGACGCACACGCCGGATGTACTGCGACACGATGTCCTGTAAAAAGAATTGCGTTAAAATGTACTAGGCGTTCTTAAGTTCGGGCAGGCGGTGCTTGCCTTTTGTTCAACAAATGAAAAAAAGAATATCCCTCTTTGCTCGAGTTTGAGCGCCGAAGACGGTGATGTGATGCCCGCCTAGTCAGCAGCATTTCCATTCTTCCGACTATCAGTGTGAACGGCGGCCGGAGACCATCTTCTCCGGAACGCAGTGCTGTGCTTGCAGGGAGTACTCTCCACACATCTGCACGTTGTGATTACATCTCAGCAACCCTAAACAAGACCGACCCGGCGAACCTCAAGAGCATGCCGGGGTTCCATATCAGTTCCTCACGAGGCAGTTCACCGATCACGGAAAAAAAGGAACTGTGCGGAATCTATCAACCTTGTTTAGCATAACCAACGGCTTAAGGTGGAGCGTGTATCTTTGAAAATGACTTATTCACGGGTCCTCGACAAACAAACGATTTTTAGAGAGCTGGGGTCATGCGTCTGTTCTTTTGGCTTTACCGCAGACATTTTGGGAAAGTATATTAAGGCCTATGCACCAAGCTTACAAAAATATCCAACTTAAAGGGTCAGTCTCTAATATTAAACAGCGCACAAAACGTCGGCTGAAGAGAAAAGGTCATATTTTCTTCCTTTTTCTTCTTCTTAGGCTCTTGTCTTCCACGAAGAAAAAGGCGAGGGGGGGTTAATTTTAGTGGCTTCTTTTTCCTCCTTTTTCTCTTCTCTTAATTAAATCAGTGGGAAGTCAGCGCTCTTTCGTTCTTCTGTCCTTTTCTCTTCCGCCGACGTTTTGTGCGCTGTTTGAATAGTGAGTAATGTACCAACTAGTTGAAATTACCACTTTATTAAATGGTCAGTGCAATGATTGTAAGGTGGAAATTATTACCGTCTGTATTTTTTCATATGCTTATAATTAAGCAAGTAAACGAAAACATTCCTGCTTCCCATGAAATGCAGTGATTCCGCTGCGTTATTGCAAAGTAAAAAACGAAATACTTGAAGATCTCCAGACACGTGTGGTAGTTACGCGAACTGTTGTGTGACATACTCTGGGGGTGGCGTTTGTAAGTTATCGATTTGTGTAATTGTGTGTTTCATTTTAAATTATTATTAAAAAAATGTTGTGTTTCCGCAGAGCAATGCGGAAATTCCTAGTATTAGCAATTTTTTTTTAAATTATCGTGGCGCCATTTACTTAAAGTCAACAAACCCATATTCCCCGTGCGCTGCCACCCTCCCCATCTTTCCCGGGTTTGTTAGTACTGGATCTCAGACACATCTCAGGCACTCAGACACGCGCCAGCGATGATCGAACTGCTTGCTCTACCCAACCTTCTGCCGATGTCCTGTTCTGTGCTAAGAGCACACCTTGTGTAACTTTGGTTAAAGGGCTCCAGCAACGTCTCAAGTAATGTCTATCATTTTTTTTTTCGAGGAACAAAAAAAGTTTCGTTGTTCGCTGTCTCGTGTTTTCTCAACGTACGATCGTCACGTCCGCCGCGATCTTTTTGTAAATCAAAATTTCCTCCATCATCATCCACCGCGCCACGAACTTTCAAACGGGTGTCATGTCCCAGACCAACACGCCATTATGCGCCGTTGGTCGAGAACACGGTTGACACGGCTTCCAAAATGAAAGAAGGAACGCTGGACGATCAAAACACAGAGGTCACAAAGGCCATCCGGAAGTGACATCACCCCCAAAGATGTCACTGCGTGCTGACTCGGGAGTATTTTGTCGCTGATGCACGAATTGAAAGGCGCCGAAACCTTTGATTTTTGCCATATATAGGTATACAGTTACAGTCAAACCTCTATGTAATGAACTTCAATATAACGAAACCCTCGATGTAACGAAGTGCATACCTTTTTCTAACCACAAGTGTATACACGCCACGTATTTTTTACCTCTTTGTAACGAAGTCCCGTTTGCCGAAATTTCGATGTAAAGAAGTTTCATGGACAACTAGGCACAAACTTTTGCGTCCCAAAGGAGATTCTGAAAAGCACACGTGCTGAAACGGGCCACCGATAAAGCACAAGGGTGGAACAGGCCGAGTCTGGCGAGTCGTGCGTACAGAACGGCCACTAGAGGACACCAGAGCCGCCGCCGTTTCGTCCGTCGGCTTCATTTGAATTGCGTGGTTCGTTTCGAGGCCTATCTAAAAGCGTGCGTTTCTCGTTGTCCTGGGTGATAGAGCCTTCAAGGCGATGAAGCCGTCCCTGACAACGTTGACCTCGACGACAAGTTCTATACGTCGACTCTGCTGTCATTGCGACGGAGGAGGTGAGCGACGAGGCGATTGCTAGCTACGTTCGTTTCAACAGCGAGCCTGATGAGCAAGACACCTGGCAGCGGAGGCGACGGACCGAACGGACGCTGACTTTCAACTTATTTCGCAGACTTCAACAGCATCCCGTGGCAAGCGAAGATAGCAGCGAACAATCGCCAGAAGCCAAACGACGAGTGCAACTGCACTGTACGGCCCGCCCTCGTGGGATCACGTGCTCGGCCATCCTGGTTCCGTTTTCGTGAAAAGGACAGCGCGGCCACTTCGGCGATCACTTGGCAGCGGAGGCGACGGACCGAACGGACGCTGACTTTCAACTTATTTCGCAGACTTCAACAGCATCCCGTGGCAAGCGAAGATAGCAGCGAACAATCGCCAGAAGCCAAACGACGAGTGCAACTGCACTGTACGGCCCGCCCTCGTGGGATCACGTGCTCGGCCATCCTGGTTCCGTTTTCGTGAAAAGGACAGCGCGGCCACTTCGGCGATCACTTGGCAGCGGAGGCGACGGACCGAACGGACGCTGACTTTCAACTTATTTCGCAGGTGGGGCTGTGATACTTTGTTGCAATTTGTATATCTAAAATTGTTTTTTATTATCTCCGTTGCCCCTGCTGCCAACTGTTCTTTATTATTTTGTGTATCGGTACTGTAATACGCGCTGATTGTGTGCCATGGGAAGTGACATTGCTGACCTTAAACGTGAGGTGCGCAGGGAAGTTAGAGAGCTGAAGGCTAGCTTAGAGTACATGAACAAAGATGTTGAAACATTCCGGAAAGAATGTGCTGACCTAAAGAAAGAAAATGCCACCCTCAAAGCATTAAACGAGCAGATGGCGCGTGAACTTGGACAACTCAAAATCCTGGCAAACGAAAACGCCATGCGTGTCACGACTCTGGATCAATACTCCAGGAAAAAAATATTGAAATAAAAGGCATTCCTCACGACAGCAACGAGGACCTAGCCGAAGTGCTTGGTAAGGTTGGCGGTGCACTTGAGGAACCTATAACGGGGGACGATGTTGAGATCTGCCACCGTGTTCCTGCACGGAACAGTACTGCAAGCCAGAGCAGTAATTCCGGCCAAAGTGCTGAAGGCGATCGTCGTCAAAACTCAGGTGTAAACGCCGGTACAACCTCCAACATTGTGGTGGTCTTCAAGAGTCGTGACAAGCGTGACGCAGTCCTTGGGAAGGCACGAAGGAAAAGGGTTACAACGGATGAAATAGGCTTCTCCGTGAGACAGCCAATCTTTTTGAACGAGCAACTGTGCCCGAAACTAAAAAAGCTGCTAGGAATGACAATTGCAAAAAAGAGGAAATGAATTGGCGCTTCGCGTGGACAAAAAACGGCAAAGTGTACGTACGAAAAACAGAAACATCCCGCGCAATCCAAATTACTTGTGAAACCGACCTGGCGAAAATGAGTGACACAGTTGCAGGCCCTAACGAGGCTTAGTCCGCATTTTCTGCATGCTTATCTGTTTCTTTTTTTGATGGCTGCACCTAGAGATATCGCGCGCCCTCGTAGCAGTGATTGTTTAGCCTTTCTGCATTGTAATGCACAGTCTGCACGAAATAAGGATGATGAACTGACCATGTTTCTTGGGGAATTTCGCTTTAAGTTTCAAGTTATTATGATTACCGAAACATGGTACTCATGCGAAGGCGATGTACTAAGCCTACCTGGATACAAGAGTTTTTTCTTAAACAGACATGATCGACGTGGTGGTGGTGTGCTGCAGTTTGTGTCTGAGCAATTGTCATGCAGCCTGCTATCAGATTTTTCAAAAATTAACATAGATTATGAGGCTCTGACGCTTCAATACAAAACATATGTATTTGCTGTCATCTATCGCCCTCCTAACGGAAATCTAAAATTTTTTTTTGATTTTCTGGATAGGTTGTTAGACTTTGTGAGTACAAATGGTTTGCGCGTTATTATAGGCGGCGACTGCAACATAAATCTATTGCAGAATACGGCAGCCACACGTGAATTTCAGGTACTTATTGAATCCTTCTCCTGTAGGAATGTTATAACTGAGCCCACGCGAATTAGCTGTCACTCTGAAAGCCTTCTGGACTTGTTTTTGACAAATAACATGAATGACGATGTAACGTCGGGTAGGGTTATAACATGTCTAAGTGATCATTTTCCAATTTACATGTCTTTTAAAGATAGTGAATTTTTCAAGGGAAAGGCACGACATACTGAGTCGTATATAATGCGAGAAATTAATGCCAAAACTTTGGAAATTTTTCGAGGTGAAATCACAAACATAGACTGGAGTATAGTGCTTGAATCTACAAATGCTGAGGAAGCTTATGAACATTTCATAGCCATCATTAAGCAGGTTTATTATACTTGCTTTAAGCTAAAGGAAGTAAAGAAATCTAAAAAATTACGGAAGCCTTGGATGTCAGATGATTGCTTTAGAATGGTCAAGAAAAGAGATGTTTTATATTCGAAATTTGTCAAAACGAGAAACTTGAATGATCTTTCCAAATTCAAAAAATATAGAAATTTTGTGACGAAAGTCTTGCGTAGCACAAAAAGGCATATTACGAGAATGTATTCTCAAGTACTCAGAGTGAGGTGGTGTGGCGCGAAATCCACAAACTTTTAAACTGTGGTTCTCACCATAATGAAGAACTACGCTTAACAGTAAATAATAAAACAGTAGTGGGCAATGAGCTTGCAGATGCGTTTAACAAGTATTTTACGAATTTAGTCTCAGTGGTGTCTGGAACTGATAGCAGTGGAGTAAAACGATTTCTAGGAACGCCTAACTCAAACACGGCATTTTTTGCGCCGACAACTTGTGAGGAAATCTGCTCTACTTTTATGACACTCAAAAATAGCAAGGCCCGTGACATTGATGATTTAGAAATTAAACCTATAAAGTTTGTATTAGACATCTTAGCGCCTGTGCTTTGTTATATTTTCAACACTTGTTTACTCACGGGGACTTTTCCGGAAAGCATGCAGCGCGCTAGAGTGAGTGTCTTGTTTAAATCTGGCGATAAAAATGACTTTTCGAATTATCGTCCGGTTTCAGTACTGCCTGTTATTTCGAAGGGTTTAGAAAAGATTATATGCAAAAGAGTCTCTTCCTTCTGCGACAAGCACTCAATACTTACGGAGCGGCAATTCGGTTTCCGTCGAGGCATGTCGACTGAATTAGCTTTACTGACACAAAAGAATTCATACTAAACGGATTTGAGAACAATAAACTGACATTAGGTATTTTTATTGATTTCTCAAAAGCATTTGATAGAGTTAATCACGTAATACTATCCACTAAACTAGAACATTACGGTTTCCGAGGAATCCCTGGCGACTTTCTAAAATCATACTTAACCCATAGAAAACAATGTGTTGTAATTAACGGAAAACGCTCTCCTCTTCTAAGTGTCCATTCGGGAGTCCCACAAGGAAGTGTATTGGGACCAGTGTTGTTTAATATTTACATCAACGATATAATAAATTCCATTGAGTGCACAAATTGCTTAATTTACGCAGATGATACCAGTCTTTTTTTCCAGTCAAATAACATTAATGATCTCGTTAGTTTGGCAAATGTTACTCTGAATAAACTGCTTGAGTGGACAAGGGTAAACGTCTTAGAAATTAATGTTTCAAAAACAAAAGCCGTACTATTTGCGCCTGTGCAAAAATTAATAACTCGCGATATTAATATACAGCTTGGATCAGAAATGATAAAAGTTACAAATGAAGCCAAAACACTGGGAATAACTTTTAATCAACATTTAAGCTGGAATGCACACGTGGACCGTGTTGCTGGGACCTTGGCAAAGGCTTGCGGTATACTTTGTAGATTTAGACAAATACTAACAACTAAAGTCAAGCTAATGCTCTACAACTCTCTTTTTGCATCCCATATAAACTACTGCAACCTTGTCTGGGGAGTGACGTCGCAAGCTAACAAAACTAAGTTGCATTTATTACAAAAAAAGCTATTCGTCATATAGTAAATGCCCCATACGATGCCCACACAAAAGAATTATTTGCTTCACTCAATGTGCTTCCCTTCCAGCACTTATACAATTTTAATCTAATAATGAAATATAAACTTAGCATTAAAAATAACAATTCCACTTTTATCAAGTTGTGTAACCTTAAAAGGCCTCATGATGCATCGTATAATATTAGAAAAAAGGATTCCTGGCTGGTACCCTTCTCCCGTACTAATCATGGGTTAGACAGGCTGCAACACCGCATGCCTAGTTGTTTAAACTATTTAGAGAAAAGGAACCTTGATATACACACCATTTGTAAAAAAACATTGAAAGAACACTTTTTCACACAGTGAATAATTGTGCAAAAATTTTGTTGTATTTGCTTTATATTTTTCCTGTATAGTATGAACTGTCGGAATACATGTTTTAATGTGCACGATGTCAGTATTAGTATATATTTGATGTAAATTGATTACATGTATATTTTTCATGGTTTGAATTTCTATGTATATGTCTTGTCAATTTTAAACTGTCGGTTTGGTTGTTTCTTATGCCAAGGTAGGGGCAGGAACCCCGTCAAGCTACTGTATTGTAGCTTTTTGTTCCTGCCCTGGCATTTTTTGTCCGACAAGGAATGTCAAATAAAAAATTTGAATTTGATGCTACCCTAGTAACCGTGAAGCAGTGGACGTGATCGATGTCTTGAGGCGGTTCACGAGCACACAGCAAGACGAAGACGATGATACGCAGGCCGTCTGGCAAGTGCTAACGTAGAGTGATGCGCAATAAAAATGTCAAGAGTGGCCCAGGAAATGACGACGAACTACTTTCAACCGAAGCAAAGGTGTCCTCGGTGAGTTTTGTGCACGCGAGAAACATTTGTGGAAACTTTCTTTAACGTTTTCTCCGAATTTCTATGTAGCGAAATTTCGATGTAACGAAGCAAACTCGAATTTTACCGAGCTTACGTTACATATACCGTACGCGCGTACTGCTGCGGTCACGGCATAACGATACACCGTGAAAGCCGAGGAACATAATTATGACGTAGGGGACGGTGTTCTCTGGTTCTACAGGGAATAACGAAAAGTCCTGTGTTGATATTTGGAGTTTTGGTTTCAAAGCACTTCGAACGACATCCCAAAATATACTCCATTCAGAAAATCTAGGGATACATGTTCGACAGTTTACAATATTTTACATGACAGCAGCTTTCTCTCAATGCCACTTGCATACCTCTCATTTCAAAGCTAACCTTTCACATAAATCGTTCCACTATAAAATTAAAAAAAAAAAAAAAATTTTTCTGCTTGCGATATTACCGTTTTTAACACGTTTCAGAGCACACTGTCCTGGCCCTTTACTGTAGAGTGCTCTATAAAATGGAAGGTGGGAGAGCGTGTTACTTAGGTTTTCCAAAGCCTTTTACGCGAAACATTTGACAAGTACCGCAAAGAAAAGCGAATCGCTAAGAACCGCCCCGCCCTAATGACGTCTTTCAAAGTACGTTGAACACCTAATGTGATATCATCGCTCGTTGAAACTACAAACGTGGGGAAGGCACATCGGAGCCTCACTTGAATGATTGTGCGCATAAAGGGATTGCTCTGGCCTCCAAATACGCATCGAGTCGATGCGCATTTTAAAAATGGGAATCGATACCGACCCCTTATTCAATCGGAGTCGCTGATTCCACTTCTGGCTGATATGCTGATAATATGTCCAATGAATAGCTCCTCCGGAGCAGGGATTACGGGCGGCGAAAGCCGGTGTGCTCCTGATAAAGGCAATGGTGCGAGGGTTGACTTTTTCTCCCAAAGATGCCTAGAATGAAAGCAATGAAGGACAGCGTTGTTCTGCGAGATACCGTCTGTCGCACATATATCGCCGAAGATTTTATGCCCCCGTTAGAGCTGGCGGCTGTGCTGCCGGATTTTTCTTGTTTGGACTTGTACCAGATGAGCCATGTCTGGCTTCTCAAGTTGAACAATCCGGAGGCGAAAAGAAGCTTCTGCTGGCCACAGAACTTCAGGTGAAAGGGTGTACCTGCTTAGTGATTGGCCCGTGTAGTCGGGAGATAAAGGCGGGGCTTCATTGGGTTACATTTGACGTGCCCGTATACACAAATTTCCCAGCCTTGATCCCGCATTGCAAGATGGGAGACGCTGCCCGGGAGGGGTTACGGGTTTAGGGACTAATAGGCGTTGAATATAAACCGCGGATATTTGACCTGGAGCAAGTGGTATTCTTTTAATAATCTCGCTCTTTAATTACTGCCACCCGGTTGGTGTATGCTTCGGTTGTCTCCCAGGGAGTGACACAACACCACTAGAGGACAGCAAATAATTTTACTCTACTTCCCGTTTGCCCGTCATCGAGAGCCGGTAGTCCGGGTCCGCCGACCCTGGTTGTCCCCCGCCGTTCAGTGTTCGCAGTCGGAGTCCATGTCCAGATCTGCGGATCCTCCTTCCCACGCCAGCGCTGCGTAGGCAAGTGGTCCCGGGCTATCATAGCGCGAGTCTCTCTGCGAAACCACTCCGAGATCGTCATGCCCCAGGACGGTATGGCCAGGGCTCGCCGTTCCCTCCAGTCCTGGTCAGAACTGCGCTGGTGGACCGCTCTGGGGATTGCCGTAGGCCAAAGCAGGCGGAACAGTTCCGTTTATTCCAACCGGGATCCACCTCGTGCAGCACGCTCTGTCACGCATCAACTCGCGTCTGTTCGGCCGAACTCCTGTCAGGTGCCCTCCGCCCCGTTGTCTTCCATGCTCGTCTCCCACAATCCCCCCCCCCCCTCAATGCCTGGACCTCAGAGGACTTCCTGTACACGGGATTTCAAGGCCTCAGAGAGAAATTAATCCACGTCGATGAACTGGAGAGACAGGTGAACGATCTGGTCGGGGCCTTGTGAGGTGTCGAAGAGGCGGATGCGGTTGGTGTTGCCGGAGTTGCCACGTTGCAGAGTATAAAAACAGCGTAGTTAGTGGTGGGACCCTCGGCGTCGGTCTTTCTTGATGCCGGACTCAAAAGGCTCTTCTAGCAAAGCCTGCAGACAATGTCGATCTGTCCGTCGCTCGCTGTCGCACTCACCACGATGCAGCAGGGAGCCTGCTCTAGGCTGGTTTCCCGACACGGATGGCCCTGTCCGGTTCCGCTTGGAGGTCGCCGCGGGCATGGAGCTGCCCGCTTGAACTGTTCCCCAGGTCGGACAATTGTCAGCCACCCTGACCACTTCAGAAAACAAAAGGGCTCGTCTTTTCCTCCCGGTGGAATTCCTGGGTGACGCGCTCTATGGCCGTCTTTCCAATGAGCCATTCTGCGCAGAACAAAGTGCTAAAACAACAAACAAATATACTGCAGCAGATTGTGGCAGCGGTCATAGCCTCTACTGCCAAATTGCTTGCCGACAGGTTTGTGTACCATGCGAATAACTCGGCGAGTCCGCATTCTTGAGCTCGATTCTGGGTTGACGGGAACAAGGGATTTCCTGTGTCATACAGCAACCTAATGTTAATCACCTTCCCCACTGCGACGGTAGTATTTCCTAAAGTCAGCGCAGTAAACCGGGCCAGATACACAGTGTGTATCTCGCCGAGTAAGCTAGAAGTAAGACACTACGGTCGCGCCTTTACCTTGGGGGCCCTTCTCATTCGGAGCAAGCGATGTGGAAAAAAACGCTAGATGCGTTGCTCAAAGCGAGAGTTTCCTTCTGGAGTAGGTAACGATTGTGTAAACCTAGTCCATCTGTTGCGCACGCGAAGAGATCTAAAGCCCTCTGCAGGAGGGCCATACCATACCTCCTTTCCGCAACGGCCGCGTACACCATGTGCGTTTCAACGTAAGCGTCAGCGTCCGGTTCCATCCACGTGCATATGGGCTCCAGAGACTCATCGGCCCTCGGAGGGGGCGGCAGCTCAGGAAGCAAGCCCTCTTGAACCGCTCGCGCCTCAATGCAAGTTTTATAGCTACAAGCCCACCTTAAAGTCTCCTCCTCATCCCCGTCCAGGTCTTGACGTGACATAACTTGTGAAAAGTGTTGCTGTCCCTGCCAAGACCGGCTAGAATGAAGTCGAGAAAGCATCCTATCGATCGCCTATGTAGCTTTCTAGGAACCACCTCCCTAAAGGGAGTGTCGTCTCTCTGCCTTTCGTCGATTGTTGGGATGACGCGAAGCAACAAGCAGTCTTGGCACAGCAGATACGGATCGTAGTGCTCATTAGAGAGATTTAGTAGATCGTCTTCGCACTTCCGCTACGCTATTCGCTTGAGCGACGACGCTACCACGCATGGGCAATGCTAGCGGGAATTAGCGGACCTGCAGAAGCTAGCGGAGGCTCACTTTTTAGAGAGTTGCGGGAAACGTAGCGCGCGTAGCCCGGTGCTCTAGCGTGGGCCTCGCGAGAACAAGTCTTGTTGGGAGTAGTAAAAGCCAGCGAGGGACGCAATTCAAGATGGCCGCCACGCAGCGCTTGTCCGGGCTGTCCTCTTCGCGATCGCGGTTCTGAGGGGCGGATTATTTCTTGGCTGCTGCGGGAAGAAGCCGTGACAAAGCCTTTCAAGGACTGCAACAGGTAGCGGTGTATGGCGGACAGGCTGAAGACAGTCGCGGGGGAGGGGGGGGGGAACAAGCTTTGCAATTCATGGTGCTGTGAGCGAAGGGTGCGGACTCCTGCTCGGCCCATTTTGTCGTGAGGACAACACCAACCAGTGGAGCGAGCGAGCAGGTCGGTCTGAGGGACCCTCATCGCGCTTCATTTTTGGTGAACAGTGAGAAAAATGAAAGAAAGACCGATCGCAACGACACAACATAAGAGCTAGGGTCGTTGTTCCTTATTTTCGGAGATTCTTTTTTATGGCGTTTGCGGTTGACTGATATCAGATAGGCTTCTACAGCTTCGCCGTAAATAATTGTACTAAATATCAATATTTACTTAAACAAGAAGCAAATATTAGTACCTTTTTCGATAAAGACAGAATATTTTATTAAGATACCGGCGTTAAACAATGCAAAGGATTGATTTACCAAAATTTATTTTAAGCAAGCCTTACTGTCTGAAAGAGCAGCTAGTGGCTTCGCGTTACCTATCGTAACGCTGTAATCTGTAGCGGTTTGCGAACGCGCAACAAAAAAAACTTGAAATGGCCGTTCCGCCAGGCTATATTCAGCGGAGAACGTAGCGGATTGCGGATAGCGTAGCGGGAGTGACTGAACGAACGACTAAAACGCTCTATTAACTCTCCTGCCAGCGCGCCCGGTGTCAACAACTATCCCCGCAATTTTTCCTTCACCAGCTAACAAACTCGTCTGCCAGCGTTCCCGGTGTCAAATCAATTCCCGCAATATTTCCGGGGCCCACTGAAAACCTCGTCCGCCTGCGTTCCCGGTGTCAACTGCTATTCCAACAATCTCTCCAACACCCGCTGACAAAAACCCATCTGCACCCTGAGCCTCGACAAGCGCTTACGTGCTCGCCGCATCACCCCAAGCCTAAATCCTAAAATATGTCCTCTCGTCTTAAGTTCTACATCCTAATAAAAACGAACCCTAAACCTGCAGCGAGTCCTGGTTCTTTCCCCTCCTGCCACTCGTTATACTGACTCCCAGCGAACACAAGGTGCCTTTCCTCCACCTACGAAGACGACTTTCTTACATGTTAACCGCGCTCCTCGTCCTCCCCCCGGTTGCATCACCTCCTCCCAGACATGGGAAGCAATCCGTTTCAAGTAGCGGATTACTTGCAATTCGTTATTTTTTTCGTGATTTTTAATTGCCACGTTATTTTTCCGGAAGTAATTTGTAATGCAGTTTTGTTACAAAATATTGGTAACGCAATACTCTATTTATTAATACTTCTTTAGAAAAATGAGCTTATATGGCATATCCTGTGATTTTGCATGCTTCAACAGCTGTTTGCGTTCAAATCTGATCTTGTCCGAAAATTCTTCGCCGACCGAAAAGCTACTGTTTTTTTTCTAGTTTGGATCCTCGTAATAGAATGTGCTGCTCTAAATTGAAGGATAGAAAAATCACAATAATTGGTCCTGGCTTTTCTAGATTTGGGCGGCTAGCCTATGAGCACGTTCTATGTTGTTCCCTGCCACGGTCACCTCTTGATTTGTTTGACAGAACTCCATTACTTTTAATCTAGAACGAGACCATGTTTTGTTAGGCTTGTCATCGACTCCGTAAACAATAAATTGTTTCTTCTCGATCTGTTTTCCGAGCCATCCTGTCTAGAGGAGACCGTAGCAATTTACGCGCTGAAGACTGGTTGAGAATGCACCGATTTCCTGCATATCATCTTTGAAGCTTTTTAACCGAGCTGTTTCTGTTTCCATCGCAGTGAACTTCTTTCTCAGGGCTTCCATTTTTTTGTCGAGTCGAACCTGATTCCGGTTTATTTCTGCCACATCATTTATTAGCGTCTACTGTCCTTTATTCAGTTTTTGTGGTAGGTCAACTGCCTCCAGCAATTTCTGGATTTGGGAGTCGGTAAGGGGCCCGGAGGTTAAGTGTAAAGTCGCCGAAAGAATCAATGGCAATTTTACAAGTGTAGCACAATGATTTAACAAAAAAATTGCGACACCAGGCACACAAATTTACAAGGACACTGGGGAGTGATGCCGGCTGGCGTTTCGAGGAGTACCGAGCAACTTAAAAAAACAAAAAAACAGGACAAACCTTCAGAAAAGGAAGCGTAAGTGTGCTGCGTTGCCCGTGTCGGCACCGAACCATGTCCGAGAAGTGGGCGGTTGCTCGCTTCTCTAAGACTCAAGTCAAAAGATAACGTTCCAGTCCTTTGCCAGACGAGCGCTGCGCCAGGCAAAAAGTCCGCCGTTCTTGTCGGTGACAAGTTTAATTAGCTGCATTCTTCAAAACCACGTTGATTGGAAGTCAGGGGATGAGGCATCTCTTCGACGGCCCATGCCGCAGCGAAGATCTGCAGCAGAAGGGAAACTTAAGCGTGCTGCGTTGCCCATGCCGGCACCGAACCCCGTCCGAGAAGTGGGCGATTGCTTCTTTGTGGACTCGAAGTCAGAAGATAACGTTCCAGTCCGTCGCCAGACGAGCGTTGCGCCACGCAAGAAGACCGCCGATTTTGTCGGCGACGAGGGTAATTGGCTGCGTTCCTGAAAACCTTGAAAAGAACTGTAATTGCCCGTTCACTGGCTCTTCATGCGTGAACGACAACCCATCCCCGCAGGACCTAAATATGTCAAGCACTTCTTCAACCCCGACCTCAGGCTAAGTCTTAAAAGAAATCACATATGCTGGACATATGTACCACGATCTTAGAAGGGCATCCTTCCGTTCAGCCCGGCCCATTCGAAACTTTTAAAAAGAGGAATTGCATCTAGTTGTCTCGAGGCGTCACTAAGAAGATCATGTGCACACACTGCTCAAGCGAGCTTCACAAGACAGGCAGCGAGGTTGCAGAAAGCGGGCTACCCGCAGAGAGTTCATGTGGATGCTAGCGGACACCCTAATAAAAAAGTTTAAAGGCACACGGGAGGCAGCCCCGTGAAAGAGCAGCAGTGAGGCCGGTGGTAATCCCCTATGTACACTCACTAACCCACAATCTTAAAAAGGTTGCTGATAGGTATGATGAGCCTATTGTGTTCTCCGCACCAAACAAACTATCGAGACCGTGTCGCAGGATCAACAATCCCCGTGAGTCTGCAGATCCTTGCATTACGAAGCAACGCAACAGGTAAACGGAATGTGCCACGGGCGTCATATACGAAATCCCCATGTCATGCGGATCATCGTACATTGGCGAAACGGGCAGATGTTTTAATGATCGCGCCCGCGAACATGCTGCGGCCACACGGGCTACCCCGTCCGGACACCTCGCCACGCACTGCAGCCGTTGCTCATGCAAACCGTCATTTAGTGACACAAGGTTTTTGGCCAGATACGCCGATCGGATATCGAGGGAGCTGCACGATGCCTTTGAAATAAAAAAGGCACGGACTGCATTAGTGACACGTCTGTGTCACTATCGGCAAAAAGAGCACACTTTTTTACGAATGGGGCTAGACCGGATGAAGTATGACTGTGCATTATGACTGTGTTGTTTGCCATGAGCATATAAGAGAGTGGTTTTTCCTTAAACGCTAGTTGCGAGTGCGCCTTGTTGTCGTCTCCTTTCTTGTTTCTTGTCCTTGTGCATTTCCGGCACCCTGAAAGTTATCATGAACCAACTAGCCTATATTCCCATTCTAACAAATTTGTCTTGTGCAAAAAACCTCGGTGGGTAGTTTTGAGAAAGTTAATGCAGTTATTCTGCCACTTTTGAACTAATCTACATTAATAGCGCAACATCCGTTAACTATGCTTGATATCAATCCTATCTAGAAACCATATTTGAGCTCTTTGCAACGCCTAAGAAATATTTCCCAGGCACAGTCGCCTTTGAAAAAACACAGCTTTCCCTAAAAGAATAAAAAAATTAATTCGCCAATAACTACAACAAAACAGAAAAGTAACCTCGACCCGCATAGTGGCGTGGAGCAGTCTACAGCTAAACAGAACGTCTTTATGCTCATTTAATCGACAAAATAATTGAAAGTGTCCTCAGAGGTGAAAGGCATCACGGCCTAGTCCTTTGTCCACGTTCGGTTATTGAAAGTCGGAAAACAATTAAGTTTCCGAATCGCACTTGGTGCCAGAGCGTCTATGCCTAGGAAACGCTGAGAAAACAAAAACTCGAAGATACTTGACGCTACCTGACCGCGGGCACAGTGCTGCTTGACAATTAAGCAGTTTCGCATATCTTGCAATTGGGATAATCAGTATCCGATTTCTCTCTACATGATATGTGAGATAATCGAGCAAGATTCTGATTTTGCAGAAAATATACATGTGCACAAAATGGCGTGTAAAACTCTGGGTGCGTATTTAATAGCACAACTTGTCAGGAGATAACCAAAACTACCAAATATTTGTAAAAGAAAATATAATGCATTTTAGGTAATTACTATGAAGGAATACCTCGTAAAACCCTGATCTCCTAATATCTACAGAGTAAGGAATTCAATATCCTTCAAAACAATCACGCAAAATATTTGTAGTTTGAGTGAATACCGTATGAACTTATAAATTGTTTTTTATAACAAACAAAACACGCGTTAGTTCTTCTCTGGACGCAATGGGAGTCGACGATAACATTTGACAAAAACGAGAATCGTTCGCCCTCTCAACTAGCAGCCACAAATGCCACAATGTTATCTGAAGCCGAATATAGAAAACCATTGTTTGTCAGAGCCTTGCACTTGGGTTAGCTTAGCACAGGACACGCGCTGAGTTCAACTTATTGTTAATGTCCGGTTATTTCCGTTATCTCTGCGATTCGGCACGAGCCACTACGAGAATGCATGTTGAAGCACTGAATGCTCGAGACAAAAAAAATGCTCACTGCAAGGGTCGCATTTAAATATCATCTTGGGGATGGAGAAGATTTCTAAATACTTATATCTTGGGAATCACTTTGCGGACAAATGCAGCAAAGCTTTCCCCACTTCTTTATCAATTTTCTGGAGGAGAGACTGAAAGAAAACGAAGTTTTCTTTCGAAATTAAGTGGTGACAAAGAATATTCTTGGTCAGTCTGTCGGGAGCGAGTATATTTGGGCCCTACTTGTAGGAGGAATACCCTATTCACGCTGCCAGTATAAAGGTACTTCGATCATAAGTACCTTTTGCAAGCAGGCGAAATAATTACCGCTCTTGGTTCGTGAACACATGCCAAGCGCGAGGGATAACGAACTGATTCGCCGACTACCGTAAAACTATCTAAGAAGAATAGTTTGATTGTATGAGCGGCATATACGCGTCTGCAAAGTGAATCACATTCTCACACATTATTTTTACGGCCATTTGAAGCAACACTAAATTTAAAATAAAATGTATTTAAACGCCTTGATGAGACATACACTCCGTGCGTTTAAACCTCCCACATTGCCCTCTCAGAATTCTTTTTTATTCGGTTTATCTAACGTGAGTTTTGCTGTAATGGTTGTTCCGATATAGGGGCGCCTTTTGATTTTTTTAAGTTATTTTCACCAGCTCGTTGTTCTGTAATACGAAATATTCTGTGTACTGCGTACCTTCAATGTACATAAATATTATAACTGATAAAGATGTCTCTTGCTAGCTCAGTAGGTAAAGTAAAGGTATTGATTTTTTTTTCTTTTTCTGACGGGTCTCTTTATATGCTTTCCTATAGTTCTGTACGGGCGTATCGTTTCCCGTGTCTGCTTTTTTGTAAAAGCAAAAAACAAATATTTATTCTGTAACAAAAACTGTTAAAAACAAAAATTGGCTGATAAATAACATCTTGCATTCAAATGTAGTTTGTTCTAGTATTTTTTCTTACCTTGTTTGTTTTCGCATCGCATCTGTGAGCAAGGTGAGTCAGCGTCATGCCGGTCAAATAAAACACAACCTAAATGTACGCTTTGGCAGGTCATGTGCGCTGCAATACTTTTAAGCTTTTTTTTTTCTTTCGAAGCGAAAATGAGGGAACATAGCTTGAAACATTTTACTTGAGGCGAACGACCGATTGCCTCTATCAAAATACCGCGATAAGGTTCGCCTTTGCTTCTACTATTATCAAATAAAAATGCCGCAACTACAATGGTTCCACTATTCACCGAGCAGCAGGGTTGCTTCTACAAAAACCAACATCTTGATGCAGCTTTAACACGCGCAACAACCACTTACGCAAGATCGAGCAAAATAGCTGACTTGGGACGCTAGGTTTAGGCCGGTCCCGCTAATAAAACAAGTACCGACACAGCGCTTCCGAAGGATTGTTCCTGAGACTCTCGTTTGTCAGAAACTACGACCGTTGAAGTGAGCTTAGAGCTCGCCGCAAACGCCGGCAGTATCATTTTTTAAACCAGAGCGAAATTAGGATACTAGTAATCTTTGAAGACAAGAATGCATCTTTATTTGTTTTTAATCTTCTCTGAACCTTGAACCTATTTTAAATTAAAATACTAATACGGCATGTAGAAACAAAGTAACAACCAACATTTCACGCTTCAATGATCGTTTCATATAAGAACGATGTAAGCACTGTCGGAGCTTAGTGATTTGCGACCTCCATCACTAATTAAATTTCGTCTGGCGACATAAAAAAATAGCCTACTTTGTTTCGCTGTTAAATTAGGGAAAATATGTGTCTCATTTAGGTCCTCAAAAAACATTTTTAGTCAGTCGTATTTCTTTTTTCTTAATATACAATGTGTGCCCCAAAGACTGCAACTCATGGCTGATTGTACTGAGCTTCCTTCACATGTGTCATACGCAATTTATAACCGCACATTTGGATGATGTTTTATAAAAATACTTTCATTTTCCCCAAAAAAAAGTAGGAATGTGCGAGTGCGTCTTCGAATGGAATAGCGCAGCGTCATTCCTAGCTTCAACTCAGCAAAAAAAGCCGGCAAGTCTTGAGTGACCCTAGCGTTTTGAAAGCTACAAATGACGTATTGCTATTTGATTCTAAAAAAAAAAAAAAAAACACACCATACTAGTCATTTCAGTTAGTGCGGAGAGGATCATCTGCTAATGAGCGGGTTTGAATGTTCGTGAATATTGTCACGAATGACAAATGATGAGGCTGAGAATAACTGAAGAAACTAAACGTTTAATGGGGCTAACTTGTTCCCAAAACAAAAGAGAAGAATATCGTCGCGGCGTCGATGTCGGAAAAACATCAGGATCGAGCGGCGGGGCGAAACTCACTCTGGCTTGCCACGTGGAGCCCATTTTGTACACGCGTGAGCTTTTGGAACAATCGGCGTAGAAGGTTCGGCGTGTAGAACATCTCTAAACCCGATTCAGCAACATATCCTTAGAATCAACAAAAAATGCGTAACCGCGGCCAGGAATCGAACCCTGGCTTTCTGCGTCTAAGGCAAGCGCGATAACCGCTAAACCACAAGTGTTTTTTTTTTGTTTCTTTTATTAAAATACAGAATATTTACAGGGTTAAAAGCCTCACGGCACTGTCCGCTTGTTTGACCGTTTGACTCACATTGAAGGGCAGCGTAGGAACTTTGCAGCATGCAACCCGACACAGCACAGCTCCTTACGAATATTAGTGCACACTTACAAGCCTCTCAGAGATTTTCTTCTGTACTGGCAATAAAGGGACAACCTTCTAGCGCCTTTGCAGACGCGGTTTCCACGTTGTCCAGCATTCCAAGCCTGGTTGTTGCGTTGCCTCTATAATCGAGTCGACATACATAAAACCTCGACAAAGTGGCGCCAAGCTGGCTTTGCTCCTTCCACTACAAACAAGTGATCATTCCGCGAGTTCCATAAGGCATGCAATCCAAGAAGAGCGAGAACTTCCCAGGCTCTGCTTTCCGGATCTGAGCCGAACACTAAGTATTTGACCTTTTTCCAGTCTATCCAGAGATCTGTCTGCAACACCGCTCGAAGCTCGGCCCAAAACAGCTCGGCATTCGTACAGTGCAAGAATACGTGCTCCAGTGTTTCTGGCACCGGACAAAGTGCACAATTTGTAGACCAAGGTTCAAAAAACGCTTTTTTTACTAACCAAGTCTTCACAGGAGTACTCCCAATGCAGGCGGAGGAAAAAATTTATTTGATTTCATTTTAACTGGATAGCGTCGAAGACGCTGAAAAACATCAGACTTACACACACCTTCTGCACTAATGCGATGCAATGGAGGCGGCGTCATTGATTCTAGCGTATCCCAGTACAGTGTTTTTCTTGTAACCTTATCGAGATACTCCCTTGAAAACCTCGCTTCAAAAAACGTATAACACTCGCTATTTCTTTGTAGACTTTTAGCACGCGTGAACGGGCGACTCCTGTTGCACCTTCAAGCCAGGGACTCAAGCACGCTCCTCCAACTTCTTTGAAGGACAAAATGAAAGCACTATTATGATCCCTGAAGAACAAAAAGCGCTGCACTCGAAGCTTCAGCTTCACATTTACTAATCCGAGCCCGCCCTTCTTCTGGCTTAAGAACAGGTTATTTCTTCGCATGCGCTCAAAATTTGATTCCCAGACAAAGGTTGCAAACAATCGATGCACTTTTGCAATATCAAGAGATGCGCACGACACCACTTGTGCCCTATACCATGCAGTCGGAAAGAAAACAGAGTAACAAATGAATGCCCGATGCGTTAACGAAATATATCTGCCGTGACAGTCTGCCGCTTTGCATCTCAGGCGATTTAAGTCCACTCCGCCATCGGCCCGTACTCAGCTGTTCGACATCTAACGAACTCCCAAATAACTAGACACATTTGACGTCAACGGGATGCCAAGAAAGCTCTCTGACTGTTCCAGCCACCCAGCCAGGCACCAGCAGACTTGTCCGGGTTCATTTGCGCGCCGGAGATGGTGCAGAAGTTCTTAATATGCTGCACCACAGCCTCCACCTGAGTTGCCGACGAACACACCACTGCCACATCGTCGGCGTACGCCAGGAGTTTAAGTGAGCCTGAGGACAGCACCAACTCCCTGATCCTCGCATCGCGCACAATCACCTTGCAGAGTGGCTCCAGGTAAAGTGCGAACAAGATTGGCGAGAGTGGACAGCCCTGCCTCATTGACCTTCTTACAGAAATGGGAGCGGTCTTGTTCCCATTCACAATAAGACTCGTAGAGATTCCGCCGCTAGGCCACGAGTGCGCCGCCTGCTTGGTCAGCTGCGCGCGCGGCGATATAACACGGCAGAGCGGGTGAGTAATATGACTCTCCTTTCGGGTGTGATTCTTTGCCTTTTATTTTTAAATGTGTTTGCATCCGAGAACCGTATGTTGTGCACGCCGTTTGTAAACGTTTTGCTGGTTTTGTCTGGACAAACACAGGCTCAGCCACTTTCCTGCCGTCAATCTGTGGCTTCACGGAAGCACGTGTTATTCATTGGTTTACTAAGGAACAAGATGTTGGTATACATATTGCATTTTTTTAACGCAGAATATGCTCGTCTGCTTATTTTTCATTACAACTATAACGCTCAACTCTCCTGTTCCTCTGCTACAGTAGCTACCATCTTTAAAATGTATATTTCCCGAGGGGCCATCATCAAAACAGGAAAACAGGAAAACTCTTGGCGTGTATTACACTTGAGACTAAGCAATTCCCGTCCAGATACTACATCTACAGTGCTAAGAAGAGCTGCTGTGTTGAGGTGAGGGTGGCTCAGTGTCCTTATGTTTAGGGTAATGCCACCCTTTGTAGTACCCAATGCCGACAGCACGTTCTCAAGGGCAAAATACAAAGAAATCGACGAAAAGAAAATGCCACCAAAGCACAATCAGTGCAACAAACACGTCCAGGGGCACGCTGCTTCACGTGCTTTTGAACAATAAAGAAGTATAGAATTGTGAGACTACATATCCAGATGTCTTCACCCTAAGTAAAGCGCACATGAAGGCACCCTAGCTGAGATAAATAGCTGCTGACATAATATTAAACATTTACACTATCCTGATTATCATGCAATGCCTGGCGGAAGCAACTTGATTTGACCTGAAGTTCCCGTGAAGTGTGTGGTTCCGCTAGATCCTTACAAATCCACCAGATTTCCTCACATACAGACAACATGGACAACCCTCGCACTGAATGGGGTATGGTAGTACAACACATAACGCTTCCCCAGTTTTTATGTACGTGATCGGCCTTCTGTATTTTACGGCGACCGCTGTTAGTGTCCCGTTCCACGATTTTGTAATGGTGTTAGCGTAAACGTCGCTAGTTTCTCCGTTAAATTTAGTGAAAAAATGACCTCGCGTGACCTATGCTCCAATTCACCTTTCCCGCTAAATTTAGCGAATAAGTGACCTCAAGTCACTTATGCACCAATTCAGTTTTTCAGCTAAATTTGACGGGAAAGTTGTTGTAACGTGATCTGACGTCACGGGAACTACAGACAAAGTGAGGTTCGCCTATAAATTTCCCGCACACACTGACGCCATGTGACCTATGCACGAATTCAGTTTCCCCGCCTAATATGGCGGAGAAACTTGATGCCACGTGACGGACATCAGGGGACCTGCAGAATAGTTCAGGTTCTCCGCTAAAGTTAGCGAAAATTGACGTCGCGTGACCTATATACGAATTCAGTTTCCTGGATATATTTGCCGGAAAAAAAGCCGTTTACAACTCCCTGTAACGCCGAATTAGAGCGCAGCTCTTGAGGAGGAGGGGAAGGCACGGGGGGGGGGGTCACGTGACCTCGGGGAGGGGGGGGGGAGTCACGTGACCACGAGGGGAAGGGGGGGCGGAGAAAAGTTTCCGCTAGATAAAGGTTCCGCTAAATTTAGCGGGGAAAGGTTTCCGCTAAATTTAGCGGCGAAAATTTTCCGCTACAATTTAGCTAGAGAAAATTTTCCGCTAGATTTAGCGGGAAAACTTTTCCGCTAGATCTAGCGAGGAAACTTTGTCGGCTAAATCTAGCGAGGGAAATTTTCCGCTAGATTTAGCGGTGAAAACTTTTCTACTAGATTTCAAGCGGGAACATTTTCCGTTAAGTGTAGCGAGGAAAATTTTCCGCTAGATTTAGCGGGGAAAATTTTCGCTAGATCGCGGGAAAATGTTCCGCTCAAATTTAGCGGGAAAAATTTTCCGCTAAATTTAGCGGGGAAATTTACTCATCATGCATCACGAGGTTACGCCGACGCCGACGGCGACGGCGAAAGCGACACCGACGGCGACGCCGACGCCGCTCAAGCCGGAAACGGGCGCCTAAGAGCTGCGCTCTAAAATATATCGTGACCCTAAAATAATTTAATTCATGCACAAAGTACAGACGCTAAATCAACGCAAACTCATTTTAATATCAAATCTTCATATGACGCATGATCCGCTAAATGTCAATTGATCGGCATCGTCAAATCGTCGAACAAGCAGCACTGCCCCTACTGAAAAAAAACATTTGAGATTCAAACGGGTGGCAAACTGGTTGATCCGTTCGGATCGAACATGATTATGGGATACGGGTACCCGTTTGATACGGTAGCCGTTTGATACGGTACCCATTTGATACGGATGCCCGATTAATACGGGTGCTTGAAAGTACTTAAAAATCGGCAGGAAAACAGACACAAAATATTGTTTTCAATTCTCCTAGAAGTTTATTACAACCTATTCCGTAAACAAGTACAAACGTGCAAGCGGTCTGTGATATGTGAAGAGGCACTCTAAGCTTTTATACAACTGAAAAGATTGCAATGCAACAAAGAACCGAGGTAATTCTAGACTATAATGGAAGACTTTCGGCAAAATTATTCTCCCGGCTGCCGCGAGAATCGACGCTGCATAATTCTATAAATAATCTGGAAGAGTACGCGTAGAAGAACGGTCAATCGTTGTGAACAAGTAGGTTGCAGTGCACTCACCATAATTAAAGCGGACTTGAAAGATGTAATCCGATATATATGTCAACACGGTCAAAGCAGGGCACCCACACAAACACTAAAACGAGAAGGAAGGCTCCTTGAAGTTTCAACACGATGCGGCGCACACGCTGTCATTTGCCGAACTCAACCAAATTGCGAGAATTCCTGACTTCTTTGAAGAAACGCTTGTTGCCGATATAGGTGTAGGACTTTTCGAACACCGATAGCTTTGGTGCACATCGAATACGTCGTCGAGAGACATCCTAATAAGACCGCAGGGTTAGGCGACAGTTCGAAGCAGGTAGGACGATTCGAGCGAAGTTCAGACTGCAACTGACGAGTGACAACAGGCAAACAAAGAAAAATGAAAGCCATTTACAACTCGCTGTAACGCCGAACTAGAGCGCAGCTCTTGAAGAGGAGGAGGGAAGGGTACTGAGGGGAGGGTATACTCCTCCTCTCTCCTCCTCAACTCCTCATCCTACCAAATACTCGTCCTTCCTCCTCCCTCCTCCCCTTCCTCCTCCTCCTCCTCCTTCCTCCTCCACCTCCTCCCCCTTCCTCCTCCATTTCCTCCCCTCCTCCTTCCTCCTCCCCTTCCTTCTCCTCTCTCCCCTCCTCCTTCCTCCTCCCCTTCCTTCTCCTTCCTTCCTCGCTCTCCCCCTCCTCCCCCTTTTCCTTCCTCCTCCCCTACATCCCTCCTTCCTCCCCCGCCTCCTTCCTCCTTCCCTTCCTCCTCCCTCCTCCTTTCCGCCCGGTGGCTTATGGGATATTTCCCATGATGCACCGCGCGGTTACGCCAACGGCGACGGCGACGCCGACGCCGTCGGCGATGCCGCCTAGCCGGAAACGGGCGCCTGAGAGCTGCGCTCTAAAAAGCGGCTGCCAGCCGCACCCTTTCGGATCTCGATGCTTATCAGCGTGTAGCTCGCGCGCTGCTGCGGGTCACGTGACAGAGGTGACAAGAGAGAAGGGAGGGGGCGCGGTGAAGGGGCGCAGGACAATGGGACAACGGGACAGCCGCGTACCCTCTCCCAGGCATTCCAGTAAGACGTGTTTGTAGCCTCAGAAAGCAGGCGAATTGTGCGCATTTCAGCACGCTCGAACGCAGGAAATCGCGCTGACCGCTCGGGTTGCGCCCGAGCGAAGAGAACACTCGGCGCGAGCTCGTAGTTTGACCGCTGCGATGGCGAGCGTGCTCTCGCAATGCTCGATGTCTTGCAGCCAAGTGTTCGCGCGCTACCTTCGCTGCGTCTTGAATTGAGGTTAAACGGAGTTTGGAAGTATATTCTTCTCACGCGGTTGCGTCGTCTGCGAGAGAGGTTCGAGCTGAATAAGTAAATTGAGCCAACAAAAACGCCGAAGTTTTAAAGTTCTGTCAAAAATGTCGGATCGCCAACGTCGCGCAGTTTACGTAAAAAAGTATTGCAGTTGTGGTCAAAGCGAACATCAGCGCAATTAAAATATAAATATGATTACTGGTATTACGCGGACGATTTGAAATCATTGAACTGGCGCTCCCGGCCTTCCGGAAACATAGGCTGCCACGGCAGAAACAGGCGTACCCATGCCGCCGATCTGTACGCTTCAGTATCAAACGGGCTCCGGAGAGCCGTTTGATTAAACCGGAACAGTTTGACGGTCACCGGTTACCCGCTTTTGCAACATGGTCACCGGTTTGAGCAAACGTGCGACAACGTTGCCCAGACGAGTGGCCCATTTACCCAGACGAGTGACCCGTTTGCCAAATGAGTGACCTCATTACCGGATAGGGACCCTTTGAGCCATACGAGCGACCCCCTTGACAAAATGGTGATCGGTATGGCTAAAACAGTTACCGGTATGAACCCGTTTACTTTCATATGGGCGCCAAATGTTTTTTTTTTTTTTTTTTCAGTAGGGTGCTGTCGCAGCCTAAGCGCATCACGTCTTGGGATCGTCGCGAATTTTTGGTATACACTTTCACATAAAATAACTTTGGCTTCTAACCGTAGCTTTTATCAGAATATGTACCAGGTGGACCGGCACAATCTCCGAGAGGCTCGGGATTCCCAAGTGGCTAAGATCTGCATGTTTCTGGCTAATTTTCATTTTCACCTGCTCCCCTTGGGACCGGTGCTTATATTGCCGCGGGCACAGCTGTCTAGATACGTAGCGCGCCCGTGCCCTATCGGTTACCGTGCTTGGCTCGCACGCAAAGAGCCGAGGTTCGATTCCTGGATGCGGATGCACCTTATTGTTGTTTCTGTAAATCTTGCGTTCAGGCTAATTCAAGAGCCCTGTTGTTTATTCGAGGCTATAATGTACTACCTGCCGAACCTTCTACGCCGAATGTGCCAGAAGCCCACGCGTGAACATAAGGGGCTCTGCGTGGCCACCCGGAGTAAGTTTCGCTCTTGCGTTCTATAGGGCTACCCAAACGACCTTCAACGCCTGCGACACTACCTCTTTGTATTTTTTGTTCGTTTTGGGCAAAAGTCACCCCTGTTGAACGATTAATTTCCTACTGCACTAACAGTATCTCTGCCAGTCATTCTTGACAGATCTAAAGACAACCAGAAAATTCGCGATGTCCTCAATCAGTATCTCTAAAATCACTACAGAAATAAGCCTGGCGACCGACCCTGCAACTGCAACAAGACCCATGAATGCAATGACGAATAGCACCGCCAGTGTCACAGAGCTAATGACCAGTGTTGTTACAAGGGGAACTTTTGCGATTAAAACACGAAGAACATCTGCAACCATTACAACCACGATGCGAGGCACCACAGTCAACGTGCCAACAATACGTGAGTACAATGGCGCGTCAGCTCGAATTGTATTTTCGCACCAATGAAAATGGCTTCCCGCTGGGAATGTTTTGGCGTTCGAAAGTTCTCCGAGGGGCCCAGCGAGTTGTGTTGAACAAACTGGTACTTCCGAATTGCAAAAAAAAAAAAATGAAATTCGCAAAACCAAGGTTTCGCAAGAAGTGCACCGGAGTATTTAAGATGTATTTGGGATTACATGACTATTTATTACCGCTGAAAGTTTGTCTTATAGCTACGGCAAAACATTGCCGGATGAACCTGGCTTAACAAAAGAGCAAATCTTGAAAGGTGCATGTGCGGTCGTCTAAATATTTAAAATTGTATCTAAATCATTGAAAGTGTCTCGTTTGTTAGGCTAAAAGACGCATCAAGGTTGTGGTTGCGTTATCTCTCACACATCAGCTCAACCCCTCACAGAGGGAAAGCATGCAAAACACACACACTTCATATGGTACAATACTTCAATACTTATCTTTTCCCAGTCTTTTACAGCGTGATCAATCTAGTGTTTGTGTGTGTTTTTTCTAAGCGTCATACCAAATAAATGTTTATGAAACCGTGGCTACAACAGAATGTAGAACAATTGAAACAACAGAATCGTTCAGTTGTTTAGATTGCCCAAGTGGCTTAAGATCGAAAGTTTATAGTTCATTGGCAATTCCCCCTGCTCTCTCAGGGAGCTGATGTTCATGTCATTGAATCTGTGACATCTGTGATGACATCAAGCATGACAGAAACGATGCCAAGCAGCACAACCATGGGGGTAACGACAACACGTAAGTAAAATGGCATGGCAACTTTATTCTGATGCTCTCCTCGCTAGGCGTGGCTTCCTTTGTGAATTGTTTTGGAGGTCGAAAGTTTTTAAAGCGGCCTAGTAATGGGCGTTGAGAAAGGCGGTTCTCATCCCTTTTCCTGGCTCGAAAAAATTGGTTACGACTTTTACCTTCAAAGGTATTTAATGCACGAAATGCACTATAGGTAATGTTAGAGGGAATTTGTGTCATGAGACGTATATTTTCCCGCTACATATAGTACGGAAACTGAATGGTTGTATTGATCAGGTGATATAAGGTCATATGGCGTCAATTCCTACCTCTAAATTCAGCTATGAAACTGAATTGGTGTAAAGGTCTCTAGACGTGAAGTTGCCAGCTATATTTAGCAGGGAAGCTGAGTTGACGTATTGGTCACGTGACGTCAACTTCCCCAAAATGTAACGGCCACCTCAAGCCAGGTGAAGTCAAGCGACCTTACTCTACCGCCATATTCATCGGGGAAAATGAATTAATGCATAGGCAATGTGACGTCAATTTTCCGCTAAATTGAGCGAAAAAATTGAATTGGAATGTATGCTGTGTGGCGTCAGGCAACGTGACGTCGATATCTATCTAAATTTTGCTAATAAAATGAATTCATGTAAATGTCTCAATATATCAATTTCACCGCTAAATTTAGCCCTAAATACGCGGACGGACGGAAGGACGGACAATTAATCTTTTTGGGACCAGTAGATAGCGTGAAAACGCATTGCATGCTTTGAAATATATTTTCCAACGTCAATGAAACTCATTAAATGTACTGAAATATTGATTATGTGCTGCAGCATAAAAAGCTCTTTTACGCAGTCGTTTGTTGATCCGATTGCTACGGCTATGTGTTAAGGGTTCACAATGCTCGACAAAATAAAATTTAGGCTGGGAATCCGCTTGTCCAATCGAATCGGTGTTTAAAACGTGCTGACTTCGTTGCCAGTGCGCTTTCTGTATTTGGTATTTGCATCTGACTGGTGACAGGGCGCCGTGAATTTGTCTGCTCTGGAGCTCCGTGAGCCGTAGCCTTCAGGCGATCTCTTCACAAAAAGAAAAAAAAGCTTTTCTATACATGTTTTTTTTTCGAGCTACACAATGTACGTTGGTCGTGCTCCACGAACGAGGCATTTCGAAAAGGAGGCTTTTTTGATTTGCTGTGATGGTTTTCCTTTATATTTTGTAACACTATGTCCGCGTAAAACAAATGTTCCACCTTAAAGCAAAAGCACAGAAGCTGCTAATATCTAATTTAGGACATACTTACCATCATAGACAATTAATGATTCCTAAAATTATTGCCTCAAAGTTATTTATAACATTTCTAGATGAACAACATAAAAATATTTTACGTCATTCCTTACCGCCAAACCAATTTGATTGTGGTAATTTAATTAGAGTAATATTCTACTCAGCCCATCTTTCACCGGAGAGAAGCACGGGACCCATATATAGGAAACAGGTCAGCATCAACGTCCCATTGTGATCAGTGGACAATCAGTTAGTACCAAAGGTCTAGCAGAAAAATGACGCTGCACTCGTTACCGATCTTTGTTTGCTTTGTCTTCTGAAGAGTGTGTGTCCCCTTTCGTGGGAAAGGGGACACGAACAGCTGTAGCTGCTTATGTTCCTTCTGCCGCAAAACGACGATGTCCGAAGGCAAACCGCACGTGATCTGAAAAAAAGGGTGGTCCCACCTCGCTCTCGTTCCTCGCACAACCCCGTCAACTTTGCCTAGGCCAGTTGTGGCTAGGCCACGGTGATATGCGCGTATTTGTCAAAGGTTGTGATATATTTTTGGCACTGCATGAATGTCCGTCGTTCTGTTGACACTTAGATTTGTGCTACACCGGGTTTTGCGATCCCTTGGACGATCAAAGTTGCGATATTCCTATATGAATTGCATCTCAGTGCAAACTCCTAAAATAAAATTATCCGTCAAACTATAAAAAATTGGACCTTTATATGATTCCGTAGACTTATGGCGAAGAGGCAAATAGTGAGGCGATGTCATTTGATTTACACTCGGAATTCAAGAGTGGCAGAGTATCACTGATAAAAAAGAGGTCATGGCGATCACCCCTGGCCAATTATCCGAAAATGTCTACACAGTTTGGACATATGCTAACGTGGATTGCGAAGGTACCATGTATCTGTCATTGAGTTGTTAGCACATACCCTAGAGGGAATCGGTCAAGGATTAGGTGACAAAAACAAAAGCAGAAGTTCCTTGGTTCTTGTGTACATGCATTGCCTTATAAAGGAAATGCCGCCAACACGCCATGTTGTCAGGAATGACAGTTGATGAGGTGACCAATAAATAAAAAAAGACGTTTGATAAAAAACTGGCGCCCCCTCCTAAAAACAAAAAGAAGAAAGCTAGCGTTGCAAACATCGATGCCGGCTTAGCAGCAGGATCAAGCGCTGAAGCAAAGACTGACACACGCTCGCCACGTGGAGGGGCTTTTGGTACACACGTGGGCTTCTAGAACAATCAGTGCAGAAGGCTATGCGGGTAGAACATTCGGGCCTCGAAAGAGCAACAGGGTTCTTGTATTCACCAGAACGCAACGCATACAAGAACAAGAAAAAATGGTACGTCCGCTCCCAGGCATCGAATCTCGGCACTTTACATGGCATCCAAGCGTGATAAGCAGTCGGCTACAGGCGGGCTTGCCTCAGAGACGCGCGAGGCATCACGCCCCTTTACAGAAAAGCATCGTCTGGGTCCGACGTTAAAGGGAAGAAAACAGAGCAAATCAAACAAAAGAATGGTAAAATCCGGATTCTAGTAAAACAGTCCTATCAAGCGTAGCACAGGATCACAATTCACAAATTTACCGTGCGTAGTACGGCTTGAGGTGCACGACGTGGACGACTTCAGGTCGGGGTGAGCGGCGTGATGATGTTCTTATTCCGTCAAGCGTCGCCTCCTAGTTAGGATCTACGAGTCGACAATGTACCTTGCAGAGACCAAAGTCGCGCTTCCAGAGTTGGTCGCTTATACCACACGTGACACATGAGCAAAAAACACAGATGTATTTTAGTCCGGATTCTGCGGCGTCGGCTGAAAGAACACATGCAAACGAAAGAAACAATATTTTTTAAACAGCCTATATGGAAAAAGTATGTTATGAAACGAATTTACAAAGAAGAAAGAAACATTTTAGAGCTATATTTACGACGCAAAACGAATTTGTAGTCGGCGCCCGCGGGAGCCGCCGCTGGTCACGTGGTAGACCTGTGCGCCGCCGCCGCCGCACGCTAAGCGTTGTGCGCCGCCGCTTCAACGCGTTTCTCCACGCCGCCGTCACCGCAGCCGCGCAAGTCCGTCTGCTTCAGGGCGCCGCCGCCGTCATCTGACCGGCGCACAGGTCTATCACGTCTGCTTGCGCCTTTTCAGGAGTTTTGCTTGGGCTCTAAAAGTTACTTATTAATCTTTGTTTTTTGTTGCACTTCAAACGAAGATGAATAAGTAACTTTACGAGACCATGGGAAGCTTCCGAAAGAGCGCAAGTACCACGTGACAAATAGGGGCCAGTCACGTGATAAATATGGGCCACTTTTCAGCGGCGCCCATGGGCGCCAACTACAAATTCGTATAGCGCAGTAAATATAGGTCTAAAAGATTAATTTTTCGTTGTAAATTCGTGTTATGACTTCCTTTTCCCAACCCGGCTATTTAAAAAAAAAGTTTTTTTTTTCCTTTGCATGTGTCCTTTAACACGTCGGTGTTACGCGTCGGTGTGCCGTCGCCATGGGCGTAAACCTAACGCGTCGTCGATACACATCGGCGTGACGCTTCGGCGTCGTCGTCGCCGTCGGCGTATTCGCGCGGTGCATTATGGGCCGTTTCCCATAATGCACCGCGTGGGGGAGGAGCGAGGAGGGGGAGGAGGAGGGGTAGGGGAGGAGTAGGAGAGAAGAGAGGAGGCTGGAGCAGGAGGGTGGAGGGGAAAACGAGGGAGGAGGAAGAGGGAGGAGGAGGAGGGGAAAAGGAGGGAAGAGGAGGGAGGAAGAGCAGGAGGAGAAGAGGGGGAGGATGCGAGGAGCATGGGAGGAGAAGATAAGGAGGGAGGAGGAGAAGGTATGGATGGGGGGCATACCCCGCGAAGGGGGGTACGGATGAGGGGGAATATCATAGATTATTGTGAGAAAATGTAACATTTCTGTGTGCTTATTGCAAATATTGCCTTCAATATAGTCCCCTCCGTACCCTCCCCCTCCTCCTCCTCCAGAGCAGCGCTCTAATTCGGCATTACAGGGGGCCGTAAAGGTCTTTCATTTTTTAATCAACCACGTTCAAAGAGTAATAAAATAATAAAATAAGGAACAGCTAAACACACAGCAATATCACGTCCAGTAATCACTCGAATTCTCATCGCAAAGATCAAAACATTTTCGAAGTCATGTCAGTCTGCCCAGCTGTCACGTGACAGTCTATCAAAGAAAATTGACTTTGACAAGATAGAAACGTTCTCATTTGGTAGGTCATTGCATTTTTAGGATTTTTTAAAATTAATATTTACGAACGTTGGCTTGGGTTGTCAATTCCCCAATTTTTTGTAGGTGATGAAATTCCACAAATCTCGCTTCAACAAATATATCAACGATGGAATTTGTTCTGAAAACCGGAAAGGACGTGGAGTGTCACTATAATTTCGTGACGGTCTAACATATGAAATTGTTCCAGAGTTCACGTGCGTCCACTATAATTATGAATCGTTAGTTGCCAAATGCAGTAAAATGGCTGTCGTTGCAAAATACCAGTCTTAGGTAGTAACGCGTTACTAGTAACGCGTTACTGTAACTTCGTTACTTTTTTGGAAACTTGTAACTGTAACGAGTCACATTTTAAAATGTAACTTGTAACTGTAACGAGTTACTTTTTTCTGAAGTAACGATGAAAGTAACGATGTTACTTTTGTCGTTACTTTTCAGCTTTTTATGAATAATATATCACTGAACGTGTACTATTTAGCTACATCTTGCACTTTCCAAATTGTCTGTTCCGACATTTCGAGTGTCAAATTGGCCTTGCACAAACTTGTGAATACGTTCTTTGTCGCGAGTCACGACCCGAGTATAGCCACGTGTAGATTTGATAAAAAAAATCTAGTTATCTTTACGCACGCACTTGTACTTTGTGACTGAACACTTACATCTTAGTGTTTTGAAGCACTATCTATGTTGTGTGTTTTTTTTTCTGTGCAAACGCTTTTTAATCGGGTGAATCAACCGTGAAACAACAATACACGTGGAGGGCACTGCGCATGTTTCGCATTTTGATTTGCGCCACTACTCTGGCGTGGAAACTTTCAAACACCAATTTCGAGAAGCAACTGCTGCTAAGTTACAATATGAAGTAAAAATGCGTACTTTTTTCATTTTATGCAATAAAACTTTGTGAGGGTCGTTTTCTAGTTTTTCCTAATTTTTTGTGTTATAGAAAAGTAACTGAAATGTAACCTCGTTACTTTTTAAAAGTAACTGTAACTGTAACGAGTTACTCTTTGTTGCGGTAACTGTAACGGTAACTTCGTTACTTTTTTCTGAAAGTAACTGTAGCTGTAACGAATTAGTTTTTAAAAGTAACTTACCCAAGACTGCAAAATACACACCGCCTTGCGGATCATTGCGGAATTTTCTTGATTTTATTACGCATTTATTAGGTTATATTACTGCCGTTAACTTGAAACTCGTAGTAATATGTGAATTGAACGTAGATCTGCTTTTCCGAAGACCTCGTGGAATTTTGAACTTTTTTGAAATATTCTGATTTTCAGCTTGTGAAATTTTGATAAAAATGCCTCCTAGGATAACATCAGATGCAGAAACGTTAATTATTATTTGTATTACCAACTTCCAAACTGATGACGCATATGCCGGTGTATTGTCTGATGATTTAAGTGACCATTATGCTATATTATTTTTATACACTACGACTACTCAGGAAACAAGATATCAAACCCACATGAGAACATAACCTATCGCGTCACGAGTAACCACACTAGAGAGCAGTTTTAAGCTCTCGTTTCAAGTGATTACTGGGAAGACATTTTATCCGAACTGGACCCTGATAAGGCATATGACAACTTTGTAGTAAAGTTAAGAGAACATTATAACGCACCGTTCCCTCTATTTCTCCAGAAAAAGCACAGTAAATTTAGAAAATCATAGATTGCACCAGAAATATACAAGATAAAGAAGACGAAACAAGGTATACGATAAATATTACAAAAGCTGAAGACATTGAAATCCTAGCCGATTACCGAAAATGGCGCAATAAGCTAGCTGCGGATCTGAAGAAAACAACAATAAGGCATCACACAAAAGACAATTTTAATCTGTCTGAAATAGCCCTGTAAAAATATGGAGGATGGCTAAAGACCTTTTATCGTCAGTTCTCAAACTCATTGCAAACCAACTGACAATTGAATGTCAGACACATTCCAACGATTTATTGGCTGATAAGTTAAATTCATTTTTTTACTGCTGTGGCTGGTGCTTCTTAAATAACTCACACCGATCTCTATAGAACTTTTCTGAACACGAATCAGATAAACTCTATTATTATGGCTCCCACCACTAACAGCGAGATTAGACATATGTTTATCTAATTAAAAGAAAACCGTTCGTCAGGCTTTGACGACCTGACCGTAGCTCTCATCAAAGCAATAAACAACCTGATATGTTATTTTACTCATATATGTAATAAACTCCTTCAAGAAGGCAGATTTTTTCATTAATAAAAGGGCTAGGGTATGTGTCATACATAAAGGATATACACTAAGCTATCTAAATAACTATCAGCCACCTTTTGATACTTCTATTATTTTTTAAAGGTCGCTAAAAAGTAAGAAACAGTAGGTTTTCTAAATCTTTATTTGACAAACATTGCAAAACGCCTTGTCAATATGGACTTCAAAAAGAAAATCCTAAAAATTGAATTTGGTGAACATAAAAACAAATACTCAGCAATATGCAGCCTCGCCTTTACACACTCGGTATATTTTGACTTTCGCAAAGCGTTCAATTCTATAAGGCATGAAATGTTTATAGAGAAATTACCATCGTATGAAGTAAGGGGAATAGATCTAGACCTTATCTAAAAACTATTTATCTGATAGCACTAAATTTACAGTCCTGAATGGTTTTAAATAACTGGTTTCCCATATAGAGTACGGTGTTCCACAAGGTTCCATTCTATGATCTTTGTTAATCCTAATATATTTTAATAGTATTCTTAAGGTGGAGATTTTTTCTTATATTATATTCTACGCTGAAGACAATAACGTGTTCTTTTCCGTAGATAATCAGCAAGAGCTTGAAGAAACTGAAACAGCAGGTTTAGATAACTCTCTGTATGGTTAGAGTCAAATCAGCTAGAATTAGACACAAAGAAAACAAAAATATGTAATATTTCGATTAAAGAACAAACCGCTAAAGTATAAACCGCATATTCACTTTCTAAATTCAACAATAGAGTCTACTACGGCACACGAGTTTCATGCAGTATGGTTTGAGGAATTTTGAAATTGAACAAATCATAAAAATAACCTAAGATGTAACTTCTCACGTTCAATTGTAATGCTCCGCAAATTAAGATAATTACTCTCAAACTGTATCAAACTACAACTGAACTTTACTCTTGCATATTCTCGGTATATAAAGTTGTATTTTAGTGTAGGGCACAACCACAAAACTAAGCAATTAATAAAAATTACTTTTTGCAAAAAAAAAGGCTGCAAGTATTATTGACAACTTGGGAGGCATCGAACTGTACAGCACCGTCATTCAAAAAATATAAGATATTACAAATAAAGCATGTCCTCTCAGAGAAATTGGCCATCATATTTTTTTATTGAACCAAGCACGATGAGACCTATGTATTCAATGCCTTATATGCATAAACCTGCGCAATACCGTCTCAGGCGTACCGATTATACAAAACCAAATGTTCGAACTTGCTGTGGAACTAAGGAACTACAAAAACTAGAGTACCAAACTCCTAACGTACTAAACAAACACCCTAGCATTGTAGGAATAGCACATCAGAGCAGAACAATCTACACGCTCAGGAAAAAAAGTCGGAGCCTATTTTCTTGAAGCTGCTCCCCTAAGTTAAATTATTGTGATAGAATGTAACAATTCTGGTGTGCTTGTTGCAAGTATAGTGCCTTCAATACGTTTTCCATTCATGTGTTATGAAGTGTCGTAATATGTTAAGCTCAGACGTGCGTTGGATGATAATCGTTGATAATGATGATTGTTCTGTAAATCAATGCAGTTTTCTCGTATTGATTTCTTTTTGTGTTGTTCGTTTTTATCTTTTTAGCGCGGCGTATTGGTGATGTTCATATGTTTATGTGGATGATTTTGAGCTCACTTATTGACAGATATTCATGGTTATGTTAATTTTGTTGCTTAATTATTGTGTGCTGTTCCTGTGGACTGCCATAGCAGGGGGGGGGGGGGGGGGGCGTTCGGCCTTTTTTGCTGCAGCCCCCAGACACATACATGTCTGAAATAAACTATTTTATTCTATTCTTGACGGCAGCCGCCTTGGCTATCTATATTTTTACAACGATAGCTCTTATGTGGCTGTTCCCACCACTGGAATTGGGGTTCGTTGTTGATGTTGTAGTTTTTATTATTGTAGTTGTTGATATTTTAGCCGTTAAAGGAGTCCGTTGGATAGCTGTTGTGCATGTTGCGAAATCCTTAAAAACTAGTCGCTTACAGTCCGCGCGAAAATCAACCCTGGGAGCACTGCGTGTGGAGCAATGGCTTTAGCACTATGCTATGCGAAACGTTCATAACCTGTACCATAAGTAAGGTTTCTGTAGAACGCGATACTAACTGCATACGTACTCTTGCGTTAAATACAAAGGTATAGCCAATAACGAAATGCCGGCGTATCACCGCGAATGCCTGGAGCTTGAGCCGGTGTAGCGCATTCATACTCTTCTCCACATGCAAAAAGCGCTCCGAACAAAATGGTCGTATAAACTCTTGTTCACTCACCCAATGGCAACGTTGTCATTGGTGCGTCAGCACGACACCAATGGAAAAAATTCTATGTAACATCTCGCAGCTGTCACGCTGACTACCAAGGATTAACATAGGAATGCTCATTCTTTGTCATTGATGCAACGTTTTGTATTAAGGATGCTCAATTTTTGGTATTTGCTACACACATTAAGTTATTTACCGTATTGAATGGGTAGAAAAGTGACTTGTTCAGCGGAGATTAACATTTTATTTCGGTGTAGAGTTCTTCAAATGGCCTTGCTTCAAATGAATAAAAACGGACATTTATTATCTATGAAGCTTAATATATGTTTTTAGATTATTCATTCATGGTCGAAGTCATTACATGTTTGAAAATTATCCGTTACTATCAAAAGTTCTAATGTACGCTGATATGAATTTGATTGAGCACTTAACTTAATTACAAATACATTACTTAATGTCTCAGTACCATCACCCGTGGTAAATAAAACTTTTTGGAGCCAGTCTTTTTTTCGAGCTTGTTGTGTCTACCTGTTGTCTGTAATTGTGTTAGATCACCTAAGTTACGCGTACTGCGAATGTTCTGATTCATGTCATGTGATCGCTACCTTCAACCAAATTAAAACCTCAGACGCGTAAGGATATGCAGACTACCGAACTTAAATACGTTTCTCAACAGAAGGGCACGGGGTTTGCCGTTCCGTTATAGGGTTATAAAGAGAGTTATCGACTTAACATCCGCTGTTCGGCCACATCCACTTGCACTCTTTTTTGAAGTCTACTTCACTGTCTTGGTGGTTTGATCGTCTTTACTCTTCTGACGCACTATGCATGAAAATTGACTTCCTTAATTATACGACCTTATCGAGCAGATGGGTACAAGAACAGTCCTTGATACGTTTTTATTCCGTCCGTAGTCTTTGCAGCGAGATAATGCTAATACATTCTAACTTTATTCTTGTTTTCAGTATTTTTCTCTTAGTTCAAGAGAAGTTGGAAGGTGCACATGTAGGGTGTTTGATGGACAATAAATGATAAAGGATGAATAAAATATTCGCTCCATTGAGTCCAGCCTCAGGTGTACTTTTTTGGAAGATGTTGCCTTTCCGCTTCAGTAATAGGTTAGCTACAGAGCCCATTTAAAAGGGGAGTATGTTATGTAAGAAAAATGTATCGTTTGTCGTATTTTATTTGTAAGATATGAAAAGTCTCGTTTCTTTTTGGGAATAGTATTCTGGTAATTTACTTGTGAAGTGAAAAATGAATATTTCTAATTAGGCTCTCTACCCCTGCAGGAAACCTTATGATTGAAAGACCAATCCTATGCGTATATCGTATTTCGTTAAACTCTTCAACCCGGCCAACGAATCCCGGAGTTTTGCGACTACACGTTCATGGACGGACTCTACTACCCTGAACATAGAGTAACGTTCTTAGACCTCTGGACTGGAGGTCTGATATGGCTCACATTCCTTATATCACGGCAAAAGACACCCAAACTGAGTTCGGACTTTTTATAAATTTCGAGTAAGTTTCATAAAAATGTGTTGTTTATTCGCAAAACTTAAATAACCCAGTTTGAACTTAGAAGACAAAGCAGCACCAGACTGATTGAAATGGCATATAATGAAGCTATGCAACCAGACACGCAGATATATTGATGTACTTAGAGAGAACAAAACATAAAAAACACTACACGTAAATATCTTCTGTGCGCTCTCATCTGTGTGTACTATGCTGTTGAACGTGTTCTGGGGATGCATAATACATCTCCTTTTATGAATATTAACGCCACGCTTTCGTTCCCTTCTCAGTGACACCGTAATCTTTGCCTTCGTTATGCATGTATTAAAGGTGTAGTGAATATAGCAATATCACTAATTGTCTAACGCATCTGTCAAGCCACCATAGCTGTAGCTCATAGAAGGAAGGCGCAAGCGTCCAAGGTAGCTCTAGCCACCACGAACCCACCTCGCTCAGATTCTCGACGGAGTTGTGAAGACGCTATTTAGATTTGCAATTTCATGGCTGCATCTGTAACTGTAACTTTGGATACTTTCCAATTTAGGATTGCTATATAATTTAATTTTTCACGTGCACCACACAACAAACTCATCAGGTAGCAAAGCCAAATAAGAATTTTTTTTAAACCACGTATTATATTCGGCTTTTAAGGATTAGATGGTCAAAGAAAGAAGCAAATGCAAGGTTAGAAGAAAACACATCATCATGCAAAACGCGTTCGTGTATTTACAGCAAAAGTCGACCGCGTGCAGTATGCCAGTTGGAGGGAGGATTACAAATAAATTTTTGTTGGAGCTTGTAGGGGTCCTAAAAACCGAACATTAGATATGCTCCTTGTTAACATAAGCAACTACTTAGCATGCCAGAGATTTGCTTAAGTTTACACAAGTTTGGGAGCCCTAGAAACTTTTGGGACCCATGGGAATTTGGCTCTAAGGTCTACGTTTGCTCCTAAATACTTTTTTGTTAATTTCTAATGTTTTTTAAGGCCGGCGATTGCAAAGCAAAAACACAAATTTTGCCAACAGAGCTGTGCATCCAGGGTGAATGTCCTCCGAGCTCCAGAAACTTCTAAGCGTGGTCTAAGAACGTATGTAAATATCAATATATTTTTTTCCAGGCTCAGAAAAGCTTCGGAATGAACAATGTTATTTATATTGGTTCTAAAACCAATACCAATATTGGATTCAAAATTATGGCGCTATAATTACAAATGATAAAAAACGGCCCAAACTAACACAATGAAGAACACTCAGACAGAGTGTTGTAATTTGTCTTGTCCTTGTCCTGGTTCGTATTTTCGCTGTTCTTTAATGTTTTTATGTTGTACCTACACGCCAAACGACGAAGTTTGCGTCTCATCAAATAAAATTACTTGCTTAAATATCTGCTTCACTGAAATGGTCAATTGTGTCGAATCGAGATGACAGCAGTTTTCATGGTGTAGCAGAGGGAAGGTGAAGGCGGAAAAGAAGAAATGGATTCACGCAAGGAAATGTGTCCCTCGATTCAAGCTTACAGGGCACAGTATAGTTTGTATGAGGAAACAGCTACACAAACACTGCAGCGCTAAGCGAGATCAATATATGCTCGCGCAAGGAAATGCGGCACCTTGATTAGAGCTCACGGGGACACAGCATAGTTTGTATGAGGGACAGAGCTTCACCAACAACTGCAGCGCTAAGAGAAAGCAATATATAATTACAGTAATATATGTATTGACAACTTTACAATAATCTGTAGAGCCACTGTTCAAAGGTCAAATAAGGACACGATCTCATAAATTTTAAGGTTATTTCCTACCGCCCCTTCTGATATAAAACACTGATTTCTAAATAAATAACAATGAATAACGAACTTCCTATTGTTTTGAATGGCTGTTCGCGCACTTCAAGAAAATCAATTACTCGCTGGGCCCAAGGATAAATATAGGTTGTTGAAGCGTGAGCCAATATGCACGCATCAACGTCAAGTAAACAGTAACAAAAAAATAGTAAAAAAGCTTTTGCCAGGAGCATTTATAATAAGCATAAAAAACATGAACCAATGAACGCGACACATTATTCAAAAATTCAAATCCATAGGCCGGAGACACACAATAGAAGCCATAAGTAGCAAGGGCCTGTTTACCATGATTTCCGCCTCGCCACATAGTAACAATTTTCGAGATTATTCGTCTTGGCCTACAGCGCTTACAAGTTAAACATGCCCGGACCATCAATATTGTTACCTAGTGGCGACGACACCGTTTCGTTACGCAGTCACCTCGTGCAGCGTTACTCTGACATTCAGCACCTTGAGACTCGGGATTCAACGTGCCAATATATCGTCACGAAGAGGTCACGTTTGTTCTCATCTATATTACTTTGCCACACCTTCAAAAAAAAAAGTAGGTTTGAATGGCGTGGTTACGGATGTTATTTTCATACTGATAATTATATGGCGTCTTACAAAAATAAAACAAAAACTTTCCAGCGCTGTCCACTTTGGTGAAGAAGGAAGTCCAGCGGAACTGTAGCTTCTCTTCTCGGCGGTGGCTTTCCAGGCGAGCGATCTCTTCTTCTTTCGCAAGGGAATCTGAAGCACTCGACGCAGTGGAACTTTAGGCGATAACGGCCCCGCTGGCGGTTACGAAACCATTCGCGCTGCTGCGCGCTTCGCCGCTCATTTCCGTTCCCACTCTTCTTCCCCCGAAGAAATGTTGCCGCAATCTATAAGCAGCGGCGGCAAGCGGACAACCGGCAAAAACAAGAGTCTAGACAGCTACCGCGATCTATGAGCCATGGCGGCGACCAGGGCTTTGTGTCGACATTTCTTTGTGGGGGACGCATGATCTAGGAAAACTAGCCCTTAACAGCTCGCTGATAAACTGTCACGAAAATGAAGGTTACGAGAAAACGAACGGTGAGCGGAGAGTAAAGGCTTCACTGAGTGAACTTGTGCCAAACAAAATAGAAGTAGAGAAAGAACGTCGAGGCAGCAGACGGCGATTCGGCGGGCTAACGGAGAGCGAGAGGAGCGAGACAGACTTGACAAGGTCGCGGGCAGCTGCTTATCTACAGTGCGTCGCTATCTCGAAAATTCTGCAAGAGAAGGTTCGAGCGTCGCGCTCGGGGCGAGGATAGAACTGGCACTTTTGAGAAAGAAAACAGGACAAAAGTTACGTCCGGTGCATGAATGAACTCGAATCTTCTAAAAGTCTGTGACCGAGCGTTGATTTCTCGGCCCTGCGGACGGCATTATTCACCCTTTTAAAGGTGCATCGTCACGATGCATCGCGAAAGGAAAGCAGAAATAGCAAAACAATAACGGTGAAACGAAATAAACATGCAGAGTCACAATCCTAAATTTGGAGGTTTTACGTGCCAAACCAACGACGGGCATCTGGCACGCGCCCCAGCGGAGGACTGAGGATTAATTTGGACCACCTGGGGATCTTTTGACGTGCAACCGAAAGCTCGGTTACACGGCGCCTCCTCACGCAATAAGCCTCCGTCGGGTTGCGGAGCACCTCGGCCGGGATTCGAACCCACCGCATGGGGATCCGTAGGCCAGCGCTCTCGCCTCGGAGCCACCGAGGTGGTAGAGTCACAATCCTAGCGCTCTTAGAACGGCCTGAGTTGAACTACAAGGACGACTTCGGGTCGTGGCTTGCCAGGCACTGAAGGTCGGGTTCCGTCGGGAAGCATCTCTAGTTTTAAGTCCCCAAAGCGGCAAATGATCAAATAAGGGTCCTAAGTAGTGTTTTAGCAGTTTCTCGCTGAGGCCGCGGCGGCGAATGGGTGCCCGTACGCACACCTGTTCCCGGGTTGGAACTCCACGTCGGGGCGACGAAGGTTGCCTGCCGGCCAACGTCCACACGTTGCTGGTATTTTATCCGAAGGTGGAATAGCTGGCGTACCACTTCTGCTCGTTGGGTGACCAGCTGGGCGTCGTCGGTGCCGTTGTCGGTCGGGTCGTGGGGCAGCATGGCGTCGAGCATCGCCGTCCAGCTTTCTGCCATGTACCAGCTGAAAAGGTGTCATGCCAGTGGCTTTTGAACCGCCGTGTTGTACGCGAACGTGACGTTGGGTAACACTTCATCCAACGTCTTCGATGTTCCACGTCCACGTACTATCGGGGAAAAATGAAATGCGAACAGAGGAGCGCGTGGCTTGCCGTACAAGCTGCGCCACCTGGAAGGGAGCCTAGGGGCGAGGTGCCGTAGCCTACTCCGATGTGTTCACGCCCTTCGCTCGGCGCTCCCCAAGCTTCGGCGAGTGCGCCTCTCAGTGCGCTGAAGGCTATCACCGCTATCTTTGCTGGCTCAGCACGTGCGGTGCGAAGAAGCTCGGCCCACGCGCCGAGCAGACAAAGTAGCGGTGACAGCTTTCAGCGCACTGGGAGGCGCACTGCCGAAGCAGGGAGTGCCGAGCGAAGAGCGTCCTGAACACATCGGAGTAGGCCACGCACCCTCACCCCTGAGCCTCGCTTCCAGGTGGCGCAGCCTTGTTGCGGCAAGCCACGCGCTCCTCTGTTCGCATTTCATTTTTCCCCGATAGTACATCAGAGCTCATGTCGGCGATGGTCTTGTTTAGTCGCTCTGTCAGCCAGTCTGTCTGCGGGTGGTATGCCGTGGTCCGGCGGTGGTCGGTGTGGCTCTGGAGGAGTATCTCTTGTGTCAGTTGCGCCATGAACGAAGAACCTCGGTCCGTAATCAGGACTTGGGGAGCGCCGTGTCGGAAGACGATAGATTCAACGAAGAACGTGGCTACTTTCACGGCGGTCCCCGACGAGAGTGCTTTTGTCACGGCGTACGGCGTACTTGGAGAGATAATCAGTTGCCACGATTGCCCTAACATTTTCCTGCGTCGATGGCGAAACAGATCCAAGGAGATCCATTCCAATCTGCTGGAACGGTGCAGTCAGGAGAACGATCGGCTGCAGGAGACCAACCGGCTTCGTAGGTGGTCTCTTGCGTCGTTGGCATTCGCGGCACGAACGGACCTAGAGGTGGCCAGTCTTCGGGAGCTTGGGTCAGTAGTATTTTGTTTCGGATCCGTGAAAGAGTTCTCCTGTAGCCAAGGTGACCATATGTGGGGCCGTTGTGGCAGGCTTAGAAGGCCTCTTCTTGAAGTCTAGTATGAATCACCAGGAGCCATGTCAGGTTGCTGCCCCCGCAGTTTTCTTTGTAAGAAAACCTCTCCAAACGGCAAATCTTGGCAGGTCAAGAAGAAAAGCTCTTAAAATGGTACCCCTCGTCCCTCCAAGTGGTCGATTAATGCGTGCAGCTCAGGGTTGTCCCGCTGGAGCGCTGCCATACCGTAAGTGCTCACCGCGCCAAGAAAGTGATCGACGTCGCTGTCGTCTTTGGTACTGCCGGTAGCTGGCTCGATGGGGGCTCTGGACAGACGGTCGGCCATCGCTGTGTTTTCGACCTGATTTGTAGACCACGGTCACATTGTACTTTTGCAATCGTACACGCCACCGAGCGAGGCGTCCCAGATGGGTCCTTCTGGCTCGCCAACCAACACAGCGAGTGACGGCCATTGACAACTCGAAATAGGAATCCTGTACAAGTACGGGCGAAATTTCGCGATGGCCCAGACGACAGCCAGACATTTCCTTCTCGGTCGTCGAGTACTTGCGTTCCGCGTTCGACAGCGTCCGACTAGCGTATGCTATCGCGCTCTTGCATGCTCTTGTCGTTGGAGCAGTACCGCTCCAAATCCTGTATTACTGCGTCCATGCGAACTTCCGTTTCGGCTGATTGTTCGAAGTAACCGAGAATCGATGGTGACTGGAGCCGTCGCTTTAGCTTGTCGAATGCCTGTTGTTATTCTCTACCCCATTCAAAGTTCACGGCGTCTTTCGTGAGGTGCGTGAGCGGCGCTGAAAGCTGGGCGAAAACTCGAACGAGGCGCTGGTAGAACACGCGTCAAAGTCCCAAGAATGTTCGAACGGCCTTTTTTGTCCGGGGGCGGTGGAAATGCCGCTACGGCGCGAGTCTTCTCCGGGCCAAGACTTACACCATCGTTGCTCACAGCGGGGCCCAGGAACTTCAGTTCGCCGTAGGCGAACCAGCACTTCGTCGGGTTGAGGGTGGAGTCCTGCGGTCTTGATTGGCTCAATAACGGCCCGAAGGCGTCGCAGGTGCTCGTCGAAGTGGGCCGAGAACACGACGACGTCGTCGAGGTAAACAAGACAGCTCTGCCATTGGAGGCCTGACAGTACAGTGTCCATGACGCATTCGAAAGTTGGCGGCGCCGTGCACAGTCTGAAAGGCATCGCCTCGAATTCGTAGAGTCCGCCGGCGTGGCGGCGGAATTCGTACAGTCCCCCGGCGTGAAAAGCTGTCACGGCGAGAACGGCGGAAGGGTGATGGCGAGCGTCAGGGAGACGGTGAACGGAATCTTCGGCGGAGGAGATGACTCCAGGAGATGAAGAGCCGGCGGGAGGCGTTCCTCGATGTCCTGTGGTCGCTTCTAAGACGTGGTTTACGGGGGTCGTTAGGCGCAGACTATCGCAGGCCCAGCTGGTGGTGGGGAGCATCGTTCGGGAGATCTGGTCCGCTGCACCGCAGTGTTAATGCAGCGGTCGCCTGTCGGCCGTGCTGCCAGACGTCAGTTTTTCGCGGCGTGGGTGGCTGTGGGCCACGACGTACTGGACCCGCCGTTGGATGCCCTGCGGCACTGGAGGCTCACGTCGCTGACCGCCGCCGTAGCTTGGCTTGCGGGGAGCTGGCGGCGGTCGTCTGGCCATGGCAGCGTAGGTGAGCGTCGGTTCCTCCGGGAATCGGCACGTCGACAAGTGTTTCAGGCCGCAAGTGCCGGTGCACATCATCGCGTAGGAGATGAAGAGCGGTGGAGGTATTCCTCGATGTCCCGTGGTCGCTCTCTATGACGTGGTTGGGGGTCGTTAAGCGCAGACTATCGTAGGCCCAGCTGGCGGTAGGGGCATCGTTGGGAGATCTGGTTTGCTGTACCGCAGTGTTAGTACAGCGGTCGCCTGCCGGCCGTCCGCCAGACGTCGGTTTTTCCCGGCGAGGGTGGCTTTGGGCAGACGTACTGGACCCGCCGTTGGAAGTACTGCGGCACTGGAGGCTCACGTCGTGACGCCGCCGTAGTTTGGCGGGAAGCTTGCGGTGGTCGTCTGGCCAAGGCAGCGTAGGTGAGCGTCGGTTCCTCGGGAATTGGTACGTCGACAAGTGTTTCAGGCCGCAAGGCCCGCTGCACATCGTCAAGTACAATCTTGTCGATTGACAGCGACGCCGAGCGCTCTGCAACGGGGAGCAGCTTTCAGAGCTGCTCTCGGACGACGTCCCAGATAATCTCGCGAATCTAGTCGGTGCTGGTGCTGAGCTCGGAGCGGACTGAAGAAAGTGTTTAGACGTCGTTGAGCCGATGATAGTGGCGGACACGGGCCGCTAGCGCCCGCTCGATGTTTGTTGCGCCGGCAACAAAGCCGTCGACTGTTTTGAAGGGTTGTGGATGAGGCCGCCAAAGATTTCTATTTTGACGCCCCTCATGAGGAAGCGCAACACCTTCTGCTCGGTGGCTTGCGAGTCGGCGCGTGTACACACTCGAAGCACGTCTTCAACGAAGCTGGTCACGCTTTCATTGGTTGCTTGAGTCAGCGGCTGGAGCACGTACTCCGCCTTCTGTCGCCGGTGTTGGTTCGAGAAGGTGCGCTTCAACTCGGTGGCGCAGAAGTCCCACGAAGTGAGTGAAGCCTCGTGGTTGTCAAACCAGTGCCTCGCGGTACCTTCCAGCGAGAAGGGGAGGTTCTGGGGGCGTTGCTCATCGTTCCATCCGTTGTGGCGGACCACGCGCTCGTAGTGTAGGCGCGAATCCTCGATGTCTTCATGGGTTCGCCATGGAAGGGCGTCGGCAATTGAGGGGCGATGGTCAAGTACACGACGGGGGAGACGGCGGCGGGGTCTCCGACGATTGGCTGCTTATCGTCGGCTTGGTCGACTGGTGGGTATTCTCCGGCAGTAGACCGAATTCCGGGGGTAAACCTTGAATACGGCGGCTTCCTCGGCCGTTGGAGTCTTTTGCGAAGGGTAGCCTCCCGGGGCTGAGCACGTCACTTGGCCGGCGTGTCTTCGGAGGGGTACACTGCAGGGGCATGCGTTACAACGCAGCTCCACCAAACATGTCACGCATGAAGGTGACGAGAAATGAATGGCGAACTGAACGGAAATGTTTAATAGGCGAACTTGTGCCAAACAAAATAAGTAAAGAAAGAACATTGAGGCAGCAATCGCCGATTCGGCGGGCAAACAAACAACTAGGAAGCGAAACAGACTCGACAAGGTCAGGGGCAGCTGCTTATCTACAGTGCGTCACTATCTCGAAAGTTCAGCAAAGAAGGTTTGAGCGTCACGGGCTCGGGGCGAGGATGAACTGGCACCTTCGAGAACAAGAAAACAGGACGAAAGTTACGTCCGGTGCAATGATGAACGCGAACCTTCTAGAAGTCTGTGACCGAGCGTTGCTTTGTTGGCCATGCGGGCGCAATATATTTAAGGACAAGCCTGGAACTTTACATGACAGTTTGCATGGCGTGCGTGACTATGTTTTGCATATTCTGTTTGTGCCTGATCAATGTAGTATATTATCTAAATAGTGTTTTCGCCGTCGCCAGTGTGTAGGACGTGCTATATATATAGCTGTTGACGAGCACCCGGTTGTGTAACGTGGTACTCTTCTTTTTGCTTATATGAAGCTTGCCAAGTACCAACACTTCGGTTATGATATACTACATTAAAACTTGAGTTTGCACTAGTTGGTCCATGCAGAATAAAATGTTAAGAAGGCGAACAAAACGGGGACAAGGAATACGTATACACACACAACAAGGCAGGCTCTTTACTTTAAATTGGGTTTTAATAGCGGCATCGTCAACTACATTATGTGCAGATATCATTACCACTCCCGCGTCACACCCACTCGCACGCTGAAAGACAGCCAACCAAAAAACGCTATTTCACATTGAGGCAGATAGACAGCCGGAGCGTTGATGTAATTGCCTTTACTCTTTTTTTTATTTAAAACGCCTCTAGAAACTTATTTTGTCTTTTATATTTTCACTTTCCTAAAACCGTTTTGAAAATTAGGTCAGGCTTGGACCCACATTGCCTACAATGATCTGCAAGATGCACCCCTCCCCAGCGTTGTTGCGCGCACAAAGATTTGGCTCAGGTTCTCTATGATTGAAGCAGCGCTTAGTCTTCCCCAAGTGTACCCAGCACAGCGGAATGGAATCTCGCATACCGTCTTGGTAACAATAACAGTAAATTCCACAGCGTGTTTCTTGGAACACAGTTATGGACAAAACGTTGGAACTATTAAAAGGCAATCACTTTTCAGCGGTAGGTAAACATGTTAAGAGACGTAGGATATTTCCCGAACCAAGTTTCTAGCTTTTCTGGGAGCCATTTTCAAAAGCTGAAAAGGAGGAAAAGATGAAGCATAGAACGGAAGGAAAGGAAACGCGTGCAAGCCATTCCGCACATGCATACTGTATCTCATACACTAAAAAAAGTAACCGGCAGATCTGCTATTAATGCGAACTTGCCTGTTTCGCGTACACTTGCTAGAATCTGTGTGATGTTGACAAAGCAGAAAGAGCACAACGTTTTAAGAAACACGCTTTGCAATATACTGATTGTGTCACCAACGTGGTGTACGAGAGTCCGTTTAGTTGTTGTAGGGTATACATTGGGCAGACTGGACCCTGCTTTAATGATAGATCACGTGAGCATAATCTGTGTGTGCTCAACAACCTGAACGGACATCTTTGCTGGCCATTGTAGGCGATGTGGGTTAAAATCTTAACTTAATTCAATTCAGACTTTAAGAAAGGCAAAATATAAAACGAAGAACGAGACTAAAGATGAGTCCCACATAAAAACGACAAGACAAATGCGCTAGCGCTCCATCTGTCCATCTGCATCAAACATAAATGGCGTTTTTGGATTGCTCTCTTCGAGTGCGATTTGGTGTGTTTCAGGTTGGGCAATAATGTGTGTATATATAGGTGACGATGCTGCTAATAACAATTAGTTGAAAGTAAACCGCTTGTATTGTTGTGTGTGTATTTTCCTTGTCCTCGTTTTGTTCGCACTTTTATACTTTCACTCATATTAAGGTAGTTGCTGGCGAGCATTCGCGCAACACCTTGATGACCAAGTTTAAGTGATCGTTTTTATTTTATTGTTCTTGTTTCAAAATCGAGTGTGTGGAGAAGAAGGTTACATCATCCCGACCTCTGTTTGAACGAAAACAAAGTTAAAATTTTGACCGCGCCAAAGGTACTAGACGGCCTCGTTTCAGGTTTTCACGCAATGTGGCGATCCACTTTAAGCGGGGTTTTGAAACCTTGAGTGTTCTGCTACCTTAACCTTCTCTTTTGGCTTGCTTCCGGCCACCCACACTTTCACCGATTTAATCCGGCTGCCGCCGTTTGATTGGGAGAACCGCATCAAGCTTCGGCAGGCAGATAAGAAGAAAAAGTGTGTGTGTGTGTGGGGGGGGGGGGGGGGGCGTGCACAGAGCAAGCTGATTGCGAAGAGTTATACACAGTTTGCAAAGCTTGCTGCGTATGATGTTTACACCAGCTATACTCACAACAGTGAAAGAGTGAATTTCTTCATTTATATTTACCCCTTCCCCTTCGCCCTCTCTGGAATAACTGAGATTACCATAATTTACGTACGACTCTAATCCGGGCAAACGAGCTATCAAACACGTCCATGTCAAGCTTCGCCAGAGACGTTTTTTTAGTTTATTACGAGGTAACTTCTCAGAATTATATCATCGGGACCTTGATCACGTAAAACAGTTATCATCACAACAGAAAAAAGAATCGGAAGTCACGCGCGGGGCTACAAAACGTAAAAACAAGTTTCTACAAGGTTTCTCAGACCATCGGGTGCCGGACGGCATCCGATTGGCTACGAAAACGCCCAGAAAGAAACCGAACAGCACCGAACGACACACACGATAGCTGCAGTTAGCCTGACGACAGCGTCGGCAGAGAGGCTGAAGACGCAGAGCGAACAGCTTCACTAGGACTGACCCTATCTATGCTCGGAAGCCCTTCGCTCAAAATAACACCCGTTAGACCACCCATATTCATCCAGAAACTAAATAAAACCATTTCTATGCCACGCCGAATTTGGGAGGGGCGATGACACGGAATCTACCGCGGCACAAGGCACAGATAAAAAGTGTGGACGGAGAGATCAAAATGTCTAGAATAAACGAGGACGCAAGAAATGCTAATTTCGACCAGATTAGTGCATCTTCAAGCCCTAAAATAATGAGTACCGTTAAACGCTAGTCCCCAAAAGACGCGTCTATACAGGGTGTTTCACGATATGCGGACAAATTCGATATTGCGAAAACTACGCGTCGCATCAAAAAAAGGCTTGTGTCGTTTTGGTCCTGGGCCAGGGGCCTATTTAAGAAAATTATTAAAGTCCGAGATTGTCATATTGTTAATTATTTTTGCGTAATTAACTGTTTTCTTATTAGGTTTAAGGGCATGGTTTTAATTAGAAAATTGCTCAGCATCGTCAAAAAACACTAAATCAACAAATTGCAACACGTTAGAAGGCACGGGAAGCATTTTACGGCTGATGCAGTCGCCCGCAAGAAGTTCTTCTCGAAGGCAACCTCCAACTGCTTCTCGAAAACAAATATTAGGCGTCGCAAGGGGTCTAGCTGAACTGCAGGATGGGCGCACTGCCGCTGTGCTAGAGCTGCAGTGAGCCCAGCTCTGGAGTGCTCAGATAGCTCTCGCTGTTTGAGCCGACAGAGCACCCGCGCCGCAGATCGACGTTAACCCCAACCTTAGTACCGCAAACGACGACTGCTCGAAGACCTCATCTTCGCATTCAGCAACTGCTTTGCGATGACATCGAAAGTTTGCCAAGCAACATTTGCGACACATTGCAGATCGTACATGCCAAACATCCAATCGTCCTAGCAAGCAACACTCGCACACTGACGTTTATAACATTGGGGTTTATTCATACTTGAGAGCGCAACTTTTATCATTTCTTCCTACTTTCTTATTCTCGAAAGTGCCTGTTCATTCTCACAACGAACGCTAGACGCTCAAACCTTCTGGGCCGAATCTATGAGATGCCGAGTCACAATATATAACAAGCGGCCCGTGACCTTGTCGAGTCTGTCTCGCTCTTACTTGCTGTTACTGCGCCAAATCACCGCATTCCTGCATTTCCGACATTCGATAGTTATATTATTTGGGACAAATCCGCCCCCGTTAAACATTTTTTGTGATTGAAACAGGACTGTCGTCCCTTCTGTTCTTGTCCTTCGTGGCAGCGTCCTTCGTGGCAGCATGCCAAGCCGAGGACAGGCGTGAGCTCGCTCGCATTTACGCTCTCCGAAGACATCAGCCGCAAATATTACGCCACGCTGACGTATATCGGACAATGGTCTATAACGATAAGATCAAGTTCTTTTGTGAACACCCCCCCCCCCCACGTCGCCCCTCCCCCTTTCGTGAAAGCAGAATATTAAAAACCGCAAAAAAAACATTTTGTGGGTGCCTACGCATCCTACGTCAGATCCTCTCGTCTTATTACGAAGTCGCCCCCGTTCGACGACCTCGAAACCTTTGATCAAAATCCCATGAGGTTGCCCATATTGCCATTATAAAACCGTATTACCGTTAAGAGTACTAACTTCCTGCCATGTGCCAGTTGACCGGCCCTTTCCACCAGAAGGGGGGGGGGGGGTCTATCCTTGCGAGACAAAAAAGAATGATGAGCAAATGCTCTCGTGCAGGAATGACATTCGCGGCGAGGTTCTCCCCATAATGGGAAGCGTTTTCCATGAAGGGGGTCACAGCAGAAAACAGCTTGTCGCGTTGCATTCTTGGCGCCCAGGAAAAGCTGGGTGGTCGGAGAACGGCTTTTCAAATCCCCAACAAAACTATTCGAAGTATGTTTTTGTTAAACTTCCGGAACGGCAAGCAGTGCCGGTTCCTAAATCGGAAAACTATTATTGAATATCCGGGAGGCCACGCCTCGCGTCCTGAGATAATAAGCGCGCTGAGTGCGAAATGGCGCCCCCTGAAACGTGCTGCTATGACGCAGTCCTCGTCACACATACCATCTCCTAATTCCGCCACCCCTTCCTGCGTAGAAAGGCCATCCTGGCTAACCGGGATCGGGTGAGACTCGTCCGGCTATGAGAAGACTTCATACGGTCTACGTGCTCAGTGTGTGGGCCTTAGAATTGGCGATTGTGCGAAGGAGTGGTCCGTTCACACATATAGTTGACGGAAGATGTCTGCCCAAGAATACGGTATGGCCCATTGTATTTGGCGAGAAACTTCTCGTATAATTAAACCTGGCGATGTTAGGTAGGAATAAGAACTGAGTCATTTGGCAGGAGGTGAACGTTCTGGTGGTTGGCGTCGAAACGAAGTTTAGAGGTTTGTTGATGCTCCAAATTGTGGGCAAATGCTAGGTGAAGAGACGTTTCAGACCACGAAACACACGAAAAACAGGTTAAATTTTGTGACAATTGCGTAATAACTACCGCAATTGCTTTTCTCCATGGTTGCTTACTCCCCAGCGAAGTGAACAGAAACTTTTTATTGTGTTCACAACCTCATCCGTTTACGCGAAGAAGCGACTTAACTTCTCAACACGTCATTTTTTTCTGTTTCCAGGCAAAGAATAATAATAGTTTTCCCTTTCCTTACCTTGCCACCAAGTCATCCATGTTTTATGTTTTTACAAAATGTTTTTGCTGCTAGAATATACATTTTCAATTCGTTTTGTATTTTATATAAAAATAGATATGAATATATTCATACATGTTTCTAAACTAAGTAGCACCATGTTTCCTCTGCATGCAACAGCAATCGCATAAAAATTAGAAAAATAAGCAGTCCACCTTCCCCCATATCGTAGCAGGAAAGAGTTGTCACGACGTCTGAGGCAATTATATTAAGCCAGAGTTTATTCTAACTGCGGATCGGGGTTTGCTCATCACAAAGTACATGATGAGTTACTGACCTAGTTCAATTTCGGCTCTTCTCGTTTTTCCAGCGACTGGATACGAGCCGCTGTAGAAATGTTTGCCGAGGCCTTGATGTAACTCGAGTGCTCATGAAGTCGTCGTGTCTATCAAATAAACCGCATACAATTATCTCCATCAAGGGTTATCTCTTTGACTGCGTTAACATTGAATGGTTGTATCACGTCACGTATATTTCCCCGCTAAACTTAGAGGGAAACTCACTCTATGTCACATACCCAGTCTTATCGCGTTAGTCGAGAAAGTGAATGATTGCAAGTAAATTACTACTCGATAAAACTGCTCAATTAAATTGCTTCATTATACCAGATGAAAAGAAATTGGCTGTAACATTGAAGATGAAGATGTAGTTTTCCGATTACCTAAAATTTTTAAAGCGATACATTTTTTGCGGGTTCTAAAACTGATGTTGTACTGTCTAATATTAAACTAAAACAACCATATTACAAGCAACCCATATTCTAAATCTAACAATTTTGATACTCTCGTTTCCTGTGGTAAACATAAGGTTCGTATATTCCTTGGTGGTAAAATAATAGAAAGGATTGGCGCCTGTTACAAAGGGGAGGAGAACAGTAACGATACATCTTATTAACTAGAATGAAAGGTAATCAGATCACTCTTGTAAGGAAAGTAGTCAAATTATTACAACATTACTCAAAAATAACTGATTACTACTATTTTGATCTTGTAATAAGTATAATGCAAGTCTGCACACGACCAATGAGGGGAAGCGAAAGGAAGGATGGAGTAAGGGTATTGCAGGAGAATGGGGAAGGAGTGGGGACTGAGAGCGACGAGGAAGGAAGAAAGAGGTGTTGGTTGTCACGTGACGTATACATCTTCGCAACATTGTAGCGGCGGAATCGAATTGTTGTAAATGTCAGGTGACATCGAGTCACGTGACGCTATTTTAAACGCCTTAATATAGCAGGAAAACTGAATTGGTTTTAGATCTGGTGAGGTCAAATAACGCAATACATTTAGCTATAAATGCACCGAAAGACGAAGGGACATAATTATTTTTTAGGTTTAACTTCAAATAATGAATTGTAAATATTTAAAGGATACTGAGTTAGCCCACAATGTCAAAGGAGCTTCTTCGTTACTTAAGTAGTGCTCTATTTCAGAGAAGCCGATAGTGCCGAGAGTGATCTCAAGTCGCCGGAGGGACAGACCCAGTTTCGAAAACTCTGGGATCAAGGAGTTCATCATTATGGCGTGAACAAGCTCCCGCCTGAATGACGCATTTATTCCAAATGTTACCTCACTCCACAAAGCATTCGATTTGATGAAGGTAAGTCAAGCACGACAGGTGTGCCCATTCAAAAATCGATGTGGACCCTCAAAGTGTCCTCTACTTCTGCCCTATTCCTTCAATGGCAATCCTATGATAGTTGATGAATTTTTAATCACAGCAGAGTTTTGTAGGCTCGCGTGTATCCGCGTCAACTGGAAATAGTAGGTATATAAGGGCATGAAAAGACGACCCAGGGAACTCCTAAAATCCGAAAATAATCTAATTTCTCAGTAGATCATTCCTAATGACTGGGCGCTACCTTAGGGACGTCTTTTTGCCTTCCTTCAGAAAATTCCACAGATCACTAGCTTGTAGCGATTATGCAAATTCCTTTACTAAGATTATTTCAGCGTATTGAAGGTCACTATATGGTGGAAATATTGTTTACAGCGCATTTCCATGGACTCATGTTCCTTGTGTATTCTATTTTGGCTTGCCACCAACTGGTACTATGACGTCTAAACCGGCGCACTTATACATTTGAGCACCCGAAAAAAGTATATTTACTTAATTTAAAGGTCCTGGGCCAGGGGCCTATTTAGGAAAGTTATTAAAGTCCGGGATAATTAACCAGTTAATTAGTGTTGCGTAATTAACTTTTTAAATACTGTGTTTAAGTGCATGGTTTCAGTTAGAAAATTGCTCAGCATTGTCGAAAAACACTAAATTACCAAAATGCAGAACGATAGAAGGCACGCGAAGCATTTTACGGCTTTCTGAAAAAACGTACAAAGTTGACATGTTTTTAAGTTTCGGTTCGTTATCGGAGCGCTTCTCGGCCCCGGCGGCGCTGCGTCCAGTGGAGAAATAGTGCAACCAACCTTTGCTGCGCTGTCATCGCGCGACGCAGCAGGGGCTGGTTGCACTATCTCTCCACGTGGCACATGGCCGCCGGGGCCGAGCTGCGCTCCAATAACAAACCGAAACTCAAAAACCCGTCGAATTTGCGCGGTTTTTCAGAAATCCGTAAAATGCTTCGCGTGCAATGTATCGTTCTGTAATTTGTTGATTTAGAGTTTTTCCACGATGCTGAGCAATTTTCTAATTGAAACCATGCCCTTAAACACGATATTAAAAAAGTTAATTAACAACTTAATTATCGCTGACTTTAATACTTTTCCTAAATGAGCCCCTGGTCCAGGACTAAACAACACAAGGCGTTTTTCGTTGCGATGAGTAGTTTTCGCAGGAGCGATTTGGCCTGAGTTCTCTGAAACAACCTGTATATATATATATATATATATATATATATATATATATATATATATATATATATATATATATATATATATATATATATATAATAATCTTTTTTTCGTTAAGAATATATTCAACAAATGTCTTCACCGCGTCATGAAAATCAGACGATGTTATTTTAAGAATAAATAACGTTTGTTTCGCTTTCGCTCTGAAACCAAAACCATAAACCGACCCGGGCGGAGGTTTAATGAGCTGTCAACAAGCCCCACCCGCCGGCGCCCCGGGCCATGGCCTTTGACGCCGCCGCTCTCTTCTACCCTCTCTTCAAAGTTTGTAGCTTGGTAACTGTTGTGTCGATGTGCGGCTGCGGGTTGCGTGTGGTCGCGTGGTTTTGTTTACCCGACTGCGAACGGGGTTTCGGTTTTCGGCGTTCCGCGCGCCTGTAGAACTCGATGGATATTTAGTGCTAACTTTCAGAGAGTGTTGGGGGGGGGGGGGGGGGCGTGCAGTTGACGTGGGAATATCCAAATGATGCACGAACAACGCAAATGTCAAGACGTGCGAGATGCTTTGTTGTTGTTTTCTCAATACACAACAGGTGAGTTTGTACTTACCGTACTCACTTTTATGTGCTCAGCGAAATTACCATTCGAATGTTGCTGCCCATTGCGTTCACCTTGCATGCGGGGTGACCGCACTAGTGGCATGCTTGTTTTATTACCTCGCAGTAGAAACAAGCGCTTTCTAACATACTCCACGAAGTAAATCCTCAAACTACTACGGTTTTATTGAAGTTAAAGGTGTAGGGGAACGAAATTTCCGCGCTCATTTTCTTGCTTGAATGTGTTGCATGTTGCACCCTAACCTCAAAAACACCAGCCTTCCGTTGAAAGGCACAAGAAAACTAATTTTAAAGCTAAATAAACGATCTTCCAATGTGCACCTGGTGGATGCATGCGGAGCCTATTTAGGAGGTAGTCTAGCAACGTTGTGGAATCTGCTACGTAGTCGTGACGTAGCAGATTCCTCTGGAGCACTGCCGCTCTTTGGAGGTACGCTCAACTGTTTAAAGTCACCTTGGCCTGAACGTGTTTGCCCCTTTTCGAATGAATGCGAAAGCTTGATAATGTGGACGTTTGAGCAAGCTGGTAATTCATGCTTGGATGGAACAGCGCGGATGAACAGTCACACTCACATGCACACAAGAAGCAAACAGACTCGCAGCGCTGACTTTCAACTCAGTTCAATATTTCTTCTTCCTCAAATCTTCAACTTCTTCACCTTTGCCGTTAATGAGAACAATTTAAATTTTTACACACCAGATACCAAATAGCCAATACACATTAAAATAACTAATAATTAAACAAATCATGCAAAGACAACTAAAGAAAATAATACTAATAATACAATATTAATAATACTTTGCAGGATTTATTTAATTATTAGTTATTTTTAATGTGCATTGGCTATTTGGTCTCTGTGTGTAAAAATTTAAATTGTTCTCTTTAACCGCAAAGGTGAAGAAGTTGAAGATTTGAGGAAGAAGAAATATAGAACTGAGTTGAAAGTAAGCGCTGCGTGTCTGTTTGCTTCTTGTGTGCATGTGAGTGTGACTGTTCATCCGCGCTGTTCCATCCAAGAATGCGAAAGCGCGAAAGTCAACCAGACGCCATGATGGACTCGTTGAGGCACGTCGCGGGGTTGCTCCTGTGACTTTGCTGTACACTTCGAAGCCGCTCACACGACAGGTGAAACGCCCGTCACCCCGCGGGCACTTCCAACGGCTCGGTTGTCACGCGCTGACGGCATTGACACCGCTACAACGCTGACAACTCCACCAACGGCAAATCTCATAACCAAGCCTGTCTTGCCACGTAACGGATGCGGGGAATCTTTTTTCTTGTTTTTTTTTTTGCGCCGGATATCCCATGACGCATCGCGCCCTCCGTTCGCTTCTCTTCGAGCACTCGCTCGAGTGCACCGTTTGGAACGAAAAATGCAGCCAATCGTTCAAAACAGAAACTTGCGATTATGAATTACGGTTATTATCCGTCATGCTTGACCCATTTCCGAACGAAATATGAATATTTCAATTTTTGTTTCCGTACCCCTTTAAAGGGCAACTCTGGCCAAAACTCAAAATGAAATAAATTACTGGTATCGCTGTAGTGACACAAAATACGACCCCAGCCGAAATATTACGTCCGTGGGACGCCGGATTCTCAACTAATGCCGATAATAAAAATGCAACCCTCCGCGAGCCGCTGCTCCTTAGCGGGCGGCCAGCGCGTTGCCGATCGCGAAAGCAACATTAGGCCGTGACGTCAGTATCTTTCTCTTTTTTTTCCTCCGGTCCGGGCGTTGCGCGGAGTGTGCTTCTTTGAGCCGCTACCACCGGTACTTCGGCTTGTGATTGGCGTATTTAGCCGTTGCTTTTATCTGTAGCTCGTGTAGCTTCGGTATATCCTTTTGTTTATTTGCTTGTGAGGACTCCAAGACTCGTTTTAGCGAGCAACTCGGTGCGCCCAAGACTGCCCAGCTGTTCCTCGAAAGAGGCCGAGTGCGACTTGTAGCGCTGTGTGCTGCTCAAACAACCCGCAGCACAACCCGGAGGTGCTTTTTCACAAGTTTCCAACGGACCAGAAATCGAAAAAAATGTGGCTGAACGCTATTCGACGAGTGGACTTTGGACTTCGGCTTTTACGCGCCCGAGAAAAAAAAATAACGAAAAAACAGACGTGTACAGCCAAGCACACGTGTGTTTGGGCGCCGCAGCCCGCGCCGGAGAGCCTCAAAGCTTCATGTCTGGGACTGACCCGCAGCGCGGAAGCGAGAGGGCCCCCTGTACTGTACGTCACTGGCAGCGCGGCGTGAGAGCAACACCGCTCCATCCACGGAGCCCCAAACACAATTTAGGCCTACCGACGAATACGGAAGACCGCACACACGGCAACAGCCGCCAAGTACGGTACCGAACAAGCTCACTCGTTTTCCAGTCGCTAGCTTTTGGGTATACAAGCGACGAGTACGGCATAGCGCAAGCACGTCGGCGGCCGCCGAGTACGGCACCATACGAGTTCACGGGTTTTCCTTTTGCTAGCTTTTGGGTATACGCACTAACTCTTGCTACATATGCTGGATAACTACCACAATATACAGAAATAAAACAAAATCAGCTTACCTCCTGTCTTTAGACGGCTAGCGCAACAGAGGTAGCTGCCCCCCGGCCTGCGTACTCGTTGAAAAAGAACGATCCTGACGTCACGTTCACATAGCGGCTGATTTCCAGTGTTGCCGGGCCTCGAGCGGCTAGTTTCGGTTTTGTTGGCCGCGCCCCAAACAAAACTTTGAGGCGTCGATATCTTTAAAACTACGCAAAATAACGAGAAAAAAATTACACCTTGCAATTCAGGGACGCTGACTGTACTAAAAACAGTCATAATCCCAAAATCGAAAGTATGGACCGGAGTTGCCCTTTAATGGGATACACTTAGCCCCACTTCGATTCTTCGCACAACTATATATTTGAAGTGCAACAATTTGGTTTAATCTTGAAAATGGTCTTGGGCTATCCTTAAACAGAGGAAGGATAAAGACGCAATTCGGCCTCCGATATGTTTACTTTAAGTTTAATTTATTTCTGGACTCAGGTGCGACAACGGCATTCTTCTTTCGTTTTTTTTTCTCTATAGATATTTGTTTTGTGTCCTATCTCAATAGGTTTAAAATCCCAAATATGATGACCACATTGTTATTACACGATGCTGGGATATGAAGCGAGTACTAGAACCTTTTCTCACAGACGAAGGCTTCGCTCACATCGTTGTTCCGAACTAGTTCTAAAGCCTTTTGAGTAACAACACTTGCGATGCTTTATTCCGCCACCTTTCCATTCTGATTGCGTGAGAAGCTTTGAATGTGTGAAAATTAAGCTAACGATTGCTGGAGGCTACTTGAAGTGGCTTATTTTTTATGAGTGAACAAATTATACACATTGTGATATTTTCCTCTGCAACCCGTCTCGGGGAATGACACAACACACCGGTTCAACAACAGGTAAACATTTAATGACTGTTATCGCCCACGCCGCGATCCGAGAAACCACCCGCGCATGATCTTCAACGGCCCTATATCAGCGACGGAGCGCCTTTCGTGTGACCAGTGGCCTTTGGCCCTCTCGCGGTGCAAATGACCACTGACGATTGTCGGTGGTTTAACCAGGGCCAAACGTTATAAATACCCAGGTTGCTCACCACTTTCAGCGAATAGCTGATCCAAATTGGAATGTTGAATGCGTAATTATGTGGGTCATTGCGTACATTTGTAAAGGTATATGTTAGTGGTAATCTAAATATTTTTCTTGTTTCACGAAAACCGTGGTGCCGCAGAAAGGCAAGTAGCCCATTCCCACGAAGGTGTGCGGCGCCGCATGTAACAATGAAGTGATGACATCGTGCACAAATGACAGATATTCTGGCAATGTTTAAATGGAGCCTGTGGGCAAGGGTAACGAAGTAATTTTCTGAATGTTTTATTTTCGCACGCATGTAGGTGCAGTGCTGTACTTAATTTGTTTGTGCATGACTAATGTGCAAAAAATATGACTCGAAATTTTTAGGTTGCACCTCTTGATTCCTTACTGGACGGCTGGACGTCTCGAAACACAAGAACAGAACAGCAAGAATTAAACACACTATCACGCATCACAGAGAAAAACAAGGTCCACCAGTCTTCGCAAATTTCGAAGCCTTGTTCCTGATCGACTTAAAATCGCACGACAGGAGTTCGAGCACATAATCAAACTTGGCATTGTGCTTTTTCCAACAAATGCTTGGTCGTCAGCACTCCACATAATGCCGACAAAAATATGGCGATTGGCGGCCATGTGGCGACTACAGAGACCTAAACAACGTCACCGTACCAGACCGGCATCCCATTTCACATCTTTAAGTCTTCGGAGGTGCTTTGCAGGGTTCTAAAGCGTTCACCAAAATCAATATGGTAAAATATTACCACAAACTTCTTTTCAAGCCCTGCGAAGTAACGAAAACTGCAATAATCATGACTTTCCGTATGTTCGAATACCCAAGAATGCATTTCGGCCAATGAGATTCAGCACAATCATTTCAAACGTTCATGAACAAGGTACTTCCTATATTTTATTTTTGTTTAGCGTATTCGGGAGGGATTCTTCTTTTCAGCACTGATCAAAAAGAACATCTTCATTACCTTCGCCGACTTTTCGTTCGCCTCAGCGAGTACGAAACAGTTATCAACCAGACGAAATGTGAGTTTAGCGTCCCAGTGCTTGCGTTTTTGGGAGACCAAGTGAATCATCTTGCTATTTGGCCATTGAAGCAACGGATCGAAGCGATTGAAAAATTTCCTCCTTCCCCCAAGTCTACCAAGGGCAGGGAGTTTTTCGGGATTGGAAAGTTTTATCCTCGTTTTATTCCACATTGCGCAGTCATACTTGAGCCAGTCAGTAAAGGTCTTACCGGATTCAAGCGCAAGAACGAAAAACTGGCTGGACAGAAGCAGCTATTGCAGCATTTTCGCCCATCAAAGCGACTTTCTCTACAGCAACGCTCTTTACTCATCCGCAATGTGACGCACCACCTTCTATTATGGTTGACTCATTCGACACAGCAGCAGGCGCAGTGTTACTGCAGTTCAAAGACGGTCATTGGCGTTCAGTGTCGTTCTTTTAAAAAAAGTTTTCGCCAGCAGAAAGGACATAGAACACCTTCCGTAGAGAGCTACTTGAACGCTATCTTGCCGAAGAACACTCCCGCCATCACTCGGAAGGTCAAAAAGTTTGTATTTGGACCGATCACAAGCCTTTCACGTACGCGTTTCAATCCAACAACTTCAACCATACCTTGAAGGAGATCCGTCATATATCTTCGTGTTCAAATGTACACCAAACATAAAGTTTGTGTCTGAGAAACACAACCCCCTCGCTGATGCGTTATATAAAATACACATAAACCAGACCAGATCAACTTGACCGTTAGCACACTTCGCAGTTGGCCCTCGAGCTCGACAGACAGAAAACGATTTTAGTTAATTGCGCACAACTCAAACATTTCTCACCCTTGAAGAGGTAAACTTTCTTGGCAGCAGCACAACGATCGTTTGCGACATGTCTACGGGCAAATCGCTACAATACTACCCTTCGAAATTCCGACACATTGTGTCTGAATCACACCCTGGTATAAATGCTACCCAGCGTTTAGACCAGTCTTGCTTCGTGTGGCCCGGGTTCAACGCAAATGTGAGGCGCTCGGTGCACAATCATGCCTTCAATACCAAAAAGTTAAAGTTCATCGACACACTAGCCCACCCTGCGGCGCTTTTCATCAGCCTGACACTCGCTTCAGCCATGTACATCTGGACATTGTGGGAAAATTACTTTCATCACAGGGATTCCAGTGCATACTGACATGCGTTAACCGGTTTAAGAAATGGCCTGAAGCGATTCACATTGCATGCATGACAGCTTAACAGGTGGCCCATGCATTTATCACCACGTGGGTTAGCCGTTTGAGTACATCATCTACAGTCACATCTGAACGTGGTCGAAAATTTCAATCGTCTCTTTTCTGCCATCGTTCAAAAGATATAGGGTCAACCACATTCACAACACGGCATGCCATCCGCGAGCCAACGGGATGGTTGAAAGTTTGTGTCGCCAGCTGAAGGCAGCCTGTTTGCACAACCTACGACTTCATCACCCGGGACTGAACTACTACCATTGGTATTGCTCTGCAAACGCTCCGCTTTTAGGACTGCCCTGCGGTGTACCACTACAGAGCTGGTCCACGGCACCACCTTGCGTCTCCCTAGTGAATTTATTTACCCCCTTCGGAGCCTGCACACACAGGATTTTGCCAGCCGTCTGAGTCTTCCCATGGCACGACTACGACCCTGTCCGACAAGATTAAAATAATTGTCTTTGATATTTATAAGTCGAGCTTTTTGCGGATTCTCCCCACGTCTTTGTCCGAAACGATGAGTTAAAGAGGTTCCTTCAACTTCCGTACAACAGACCCAAGGATATCCAACACAGGAAAGCCACGCACCCGTGCGAGCGACGACGGTCGCTCAAACGCAGGATCCATAGATCGACTGAAGAAAGTCTTTCAGGAGTGCCCACAACCCTCCTCCTCCTAAAATCTCCTAACTGCAACTTCAAAAATAAGACAGGTAATAAAATAGTATGTAGAACTGCTCAAAAACATTTCATCGCTCATCAACCGACCTCCTCGCTAGGGGAGGAGAGAATGTGTAGGGACTGCGGTAAATAAAATGCAGTTCCTACAGATATGAGATGCACTAGAGGCACGGCACGAGACATCGTCAGGACCTGAACCGCTCTAAGTGCCCGGGCAACATCCTCCAGTATTAGTTTTTATATATATGTAAATATATTGTATTATTCAATTTAGGACTCCTTACCTCCGTAAGCAACAAACACACGTATATTGCCTGCGCCATACATTTTCTTCTGTCCGGATTAATAAAGTAATGACTAGAAACTGAATGTTTCTCTTTCTCTTATTACAGACTATTCGAAAGCAGCAAGAAATACACCAAACACGAAGTTCATTTGGACGCCTCATTGTTGGAATTGATTTTTATTCACCTAGATACGGAAGACTCTACTCAACAATGCTGGAGCAACTAAGGCACGTTTCTTCCTTTTGAGCGCTTTGTAATGAAACAAATCAAGATAATTTTAATAGGTATTAGGATCGCAAACGCAAAAACATATGGATCGAGACATCGCATAAATTATTATGTTAGAAAGATAGAGTACCCACAACTAAATTGTTTTTTTTTCTACTTTAAGATGCTAAATATCAAAGTCGAAGCAGTGCCAAACTGAATAGTATAAAATAATATTTGTTGGTATGGTTTATTATCATTCGGAGTGCTATTTACAAAACATATTCCGTGAATATAGTAGCTAAGCCGTCGTGGGACGATTATAAAATGTTGAAAATTTAATTTATATTACATGATGCATCTTCTGAAACAAATCTCTACAATTTGAATCAAAACAAAATCCAAAACCAACTGAACAAATTGAAACTCAATGATATTTTTTACTTCTAATATTAATTCGCCTTTATCTCGATAAACATCCATATCATCACACATGGTGCGGGTTGATGGACTCTTTTTGAATCTAAACTTCAGCGCCTGTAGTCGTAACATTAAACCTTATATCTTAAGACTGATACACGTAGGAGGACGGGAGTGTTACGTAAGCCATAGGCACTTAGTCACACAAATTATGAAATATTAAAATAAATTGATTAGTTTCGCTTCGCTACCTTTGTATTGAACTTTTTCATTAACATGGTATAATGAAGATACATATTGTGTATACATGTCACTGAGACTAATGCTGTAAGTTATGGAGATATTGAAAATTTCCCTGCTTGTTTACAACATATATATATATACAATTACAGTGACACCTGCACACCTGCTATTAAAATCTGGAAAATGTATAATTGTAACGCAAGATATACTGGACAACTAGACATAAAAGTTTGTTCCTGTGCAATATTAAAAAAAGTGAGCTGAACTACGAAAACACAAATATGATCAAGAGGAAAGCTTGGGCTAGTTTTTAATAAGACTTCATAATAGTAGCAATAACGCGCTATAAACAAGGACAAAAAAGGTGATACGTATAGCAAACTAGCGCTGTATTTGTCCTTCTATATGTTAATTTAGTTCGTCTTTTTTGAGAATAGGCTTTTGCTACTAATACGAACATGGTTGTGTGTATGGCAACGCTACACGGAGGATGCATCTACAGGCAAAAGAAGAAACATATACGGTTCCAAGCAAGTAGTCAATAAACCAAAATAAGTAGGCTGCAAAAAAATCTTCAGGAGTAATTATACAGTAATCATAACAGTACGTAATATGACGATAAATCATAAACATGTTAATTCAAGCTTCCATTCCCCCCCCCCAACAAAAATATGCAAGGCTAGTTGTGTAAATAAACGGTTTATAAAATCAAGTAAAATATGCAAAACCACGCACCTTAAGGATTACCGCTAAAATAAAGGTAATACCTAAGGAAGCGAACGAAATGATCTCGTTATATAGGTGTATCTAATTTTTGTTCTGGGATCTGGGGAATGAGAAGGGTGTTATACGCTTTCTTAGAGGTCCGCCTTAAGAAGTACGCAATAACCGAGCACAATATCGCTTTACGGCGAGCTGTCTCATAGGATTTTTGTATCTTCGTGCTGCTGAGCCTACGCGGATTTACGATACCTTTGTAGCGTCGGACATGTGTAATGAAGGTGCCAGAATTTGATAGTTGAACTACATAGCCTCTCTTAGATACACCGAGTACATTGACATTTTTTGGTTATCTTTTCAAAGAGCCCTTTCTTGCCTATGGTTTGTGCGGAACCAGACTGTATCCTCCTGTGTCGAAAGGCCACCAGGTGGCAATAGTCATGCGAGACCGGGTCCTTCTCCTCCGAAATTCGAAGACGGAACGCTTAGCGCCGTTACCCCCTCGCTTCCCCATATGGCCCCATCGTAGTCGTATTGTTCTTCAAAACAAACCAGTTTTGAGCAGTTTTTGAGGATATTATTTAAAACTTGCCGTGCTGCATTGTGGCCGAGCTGGTTGCCATGTATACCCTCATGGTGCAAAATTCAACTGATTCTCAATTTGTGGCCACTACGTCGAAGTTCCCGTACGATCGCGCTGATCATTCCCACCGAGCGGCTACGGATGGAGAGCTCCCCACATATGTCCCAAGCCACCCTGGATTCAGAGTAGCAGTAGACGGGAGGTTGTCCTATGTTTTATCAAGCAAGCGTCTCTCGAATTTCACAAATAACTAGCAACAGTGTCTGGTGTTCTATTTGCCTGATGAATGGTTTCCGGGAACTCTAATCACCTCTGTCGCCTCAGCCATATCGCAGTACTATTCCATTTCTGTGTCGTCTTCCCGCTGTGCAGCGTCAGTTTATGAGCGCAGCGTCGTTTCTCCGCCCATCATCACTTCCACGTCTTTTAAATGCGTTAACGTTTATTGCCCTTCTTTTAAATGCAGCCGTCTTTGATTCAGACTGCACTGGTTTGAACTGTACAGGACTGGACTGGTTTCGTAGGACCGCGGCGCGCCTTCCCACTGTTTTCTTGTATTCATTTCGTTGCATTGTTTCGTCTTTTTTCCCACTTAGGTTAAGAGGGGAATAGTCTCCTCGCACGCTTTCAATGACGCGCCGCTGTTGACCCGTACCCCTCTTATGGCGCGTTCACACTGGAAGCGGATCCGCAAACGCGAAGCGGATCCGCGCGTTCTCAACCCCAATGCGGCTGAGATCGAGCGGTTTGAGCGCGTTTTTGCCAACCCCTTCGGGACCGATTTCTCCCAACCGCTTTCACGAACCGCAAAGCGGCAACCAATCGGAACGCGACGCTGACGTGACGTCAGTGTCTTTTCAAACAAGATGGCACCTGTCGCTGGTGAGGCGTCCAACGCGCTGTAGTCCTAGCGTTACAGCAGACTAATCAACGGAGAAACGTGATGTTCACGTCCGTCACTTGAGTCCGCCGCGAAAAGAATTGACTCGTAATCTTAACGGACTTCGCAACGGTGATTTGGTTCGGGTAAGAGTTTGTTTATTTTTCCGGGTGCCACAGCCCGAAGCTCGCTGTCTTGGTAGTCTCTGCTCGTAGAACGTCGGAACCCGCCCCTGATCGACCGAAATGTCAGCTTTTGTAGCCACTAAGATACTCGCGTGAACTATTGAAAGCTTTCGACACCGTTCATGACCACCACAAAGGCCGATAGAGAAGTCATGAGCCTGATTTCGTAGCCAACGCAAAACTGCCGAGCGGGCAGGGTACCTGAGCTAGCTCGACCTGTAACATTTACTACTAAGAAACAAAATATAAAGGAAGCATACTCAAGGAATAAAGTGTACGTACCAGACGATGCAGAGGTAAATCCATATGGCGTTTATTTGAGCTTAAAGTTAAACTCGATCGACGTGCGAGTGACGAGAGGAGAGTCCACCACCAACGAAGCCACGACCGGCTAGCACGAAACACATTCCCCCACACCCCGGTCCACCCCTCCCGGGGCCGCCGTTCACAACTTCGAAAATGATAACAGCGAACAATGAGGGAGGACAACAGGGTCAGCTATTCATGCGGGAGGGGTCCACTTCGAAGAAAATGTTGGGGGCATCCTGTTCTGAGTCGCAAGGCGCGCCTAGCTGGGCTTTGCTTGTGAGCGAAGTCGAGGAAGCACCGGCGAGTTTTGCGGGTCCATGTCTTTTTTTTCACTGCCTGAACTCGTGATGCGTGCGAACATCCAGAAGAAAAGTATTCATGGTGCCAAACAGAAAGATTCTGGCTTTGGATCGTAGATTAAAGTGGATTTTGGATTGTAAAACAGGGTTGCCAAACGCAACTCTCGAAAGATCACGTGTTATCGCCGAGAAACCTTGAACCGCCTCTCGCCAACCGCCAATCGCCTTTGGGTGTGTCTGAACGGGGTCGCTCGCGAACCGCATCCGCAACCGCTTCGCGAACGCGGATTCGCTTTCAGTGTGAACGCGCCATTACGATGGCACCAGGGTGTATCACATAGTTGCGTTTCACAAGCATGCACAACGTAACGGAACAACATAAAACGGAGGCGGAGGGCCGACGACGTTTGCGGGAAGCACTGAAAACCGGTAGAAAAGATTGGCTCTTCGAAGGCAACAGTACGAAACTGCAGGTGCCGTTCGAAAGAAGCCGTGGTGGCTGCATTCGCAACCGCCAATGCGAGGAAGAATGAGTGGTTCTCCGAAGACGACGAACTTCTGAGCTAAATGCTACCACATTTCGTCGAGAATGAGCACTGCGACCGAGTGAATTCGGCGTAAATATTGTATAACTCTACAACAATTCTTCGCACTTGTGGTATTATAGTTTGTGCCGCCAACGCCGTCTGTTGTTCAGCATTCCAACGCAACCACAACTTCCGGCGACCGCGTTTTTTTTTCAAATTAGGATGGAATAGAGTTTTTGCAATTCGATTTAAAAATTGCCTGTGTCGGGCGGTCCTATGTTTTTCTTCTCATGTAATACGACTCGCAGGAGTGGGTAGTAAACTTACTTAAATTGTGTTCACGCAGTGTAGCGGCGACTGTAGCTCACGGCCATATTCGTTTCTATCTGAGCTTATAATGTCTCTGCTCGACGTCGACGTGGTTACTAGTACTGAACGACATGCAATATATTTTAGTATGTGATGAATCCAATGCGAGACGTATTTTTATCTGTTCATTTTTCAGGTTGCGCCCGGATCGGAGGGAGATCGTGCTTTTCCTACTTGGAAAGAGATGATCACGGCTTTGTTTTCTTTATTGCTGGAGGGGATTTTGCTTTTTATTTCCATCTGATGTGTAACAAGTAGCGCCAACTGGGGCCCCAATTACTGTGTTAGGAGCAATACTCTCGTAAGCTTACGTTGATGAGAAGGGAGTGACCAGTGCGTGATGTTCGCAGGTAGCTACACCTGATATGCATAAAATTTAGCTAATCTACGAGTCGCACCGCGTCGCTACTGTCTTGTACGCACATGCACTCATCTGTTTTGTGTATTTCCCACTACCTGGACCTCGTTATTTATGACTCCCGTTCATTCTACAATGAAAACCACTGCGCACGTATACTTCGTTTAAGAATGAATTCATGTTTTACCATTAACAAGAATAACCTATATTTTTTTATATTTAATGTTTAATAATCCCTCATAGTATATCCATTAACAATGAGGGCTGTAGACTACACTTGTTAAAAATATCGAACTTCTTTAATTGCAGCTCCTTTCATGTGGACGGAATTATAATTCGGACACACCTAGGAGCCACAATCGACAAGCAGCCCCACTGCAAAATAACTGGACCTACCGTATTTGAGGAAGTTCGAACATCTATGAGGTTTCAATAGTGAGTATAAGTTATATTCGTTTATTCTGACGTTATGCTCTCAACACGCATTATTTGTACCATGTTAATTTTTTTTATTAAAACAATTATAATTTTTTTAGAGATGAGAAGGTGTTATTTTGAAAGTAATGCTCAAAGAAAACTTCTAAGATTGACCAAGTACTAAATACCAATATTGTTTATTACTTAATTTAAGCTTCTGTAACTTTCGCAACACTCATCAGTCATTTTGCATCTCATCTGCAAAAAGGGTCAAATATTTGAATTTCTTATGTGAAATAAGAAAGTATAAATTGTCCAAGTGATAGTTCTTTTGTTCTTTCCCAAGAAAACATGTCTGCTGTAACAGGCAGCATGGCTTAGCAATGTGCGCAATGTTGGTACCAATAGTATTTCTTAGCTATCTAAACACCTTTAATTGGAAAACATTGTTTTAGAGGATGATCACATATATAAATTGACAGGAGCGATAAATAAAGAATGCTTTTAAAAGAGCACAGCCCCTGTTTCTTCCACGATTAGTTACGAGAGCGTAGACATGGCTTCTGTACAAGATCACCCTGGTTTGTTGTCCAGGAGTGCTTTCTTAAGCTCAGTTTAACAGTGATTCGACCCTTCATACGATATCATCTAACATCCTTCTTAACGTAAAATGCAAAATAGTAGTACAATTTCTGAACCAAGTACAAATTGCGTCAGAAAAAGAAAAGCGTAACACAAGCACTCAAAAAGCCTGCATAACAAATACTAAATTTTTCTCGAGCAGAGTGATGTTAACCTTTGTGATTTGTCAAAACCAATAACCTCTCCGCGTTGGATTCATGTTAACATATGTCACGCGAAGTATGCAATTCTTTTCAATATGGGTTACAGCTTCCAGATAATATTAGATGCTTTTTCGCATGTATGTGTTGCAATTTGACTTATGTCCAGCCCACTCCTGCTGTTCCACTCGATGTCGGGCCTTCAACGTTAAAACATTTCCGTGGCTTTAAAAAAATCCTGTGATTTTGCACAAGATTATTTTTTACTTTCACGCATACCTGGAAGGAACTAGGTGCCATATATCTATCAACGTACGATTCGTGCTTTATCTATTGTCGTCAAAGCTTATTGTTTTATAATGATATGACTCACCGCTTTGAATGTATATCTGATTCGCTGTTCAAAAACTGAAAGTGTCTCGATATCTGGTACTCCTATCCTGAGCTTTGTTCTCCGCCATTCTGTATCTTCTCAATCGGGTAGTTTAACATGCCTATTTCCAAGAAGTTTTCCATTGATTTTGTCTTTGACAACAGCTTTTGAATAACATTAGGTTCTTCGTTATTGAGGCTTTTAAATATATTAAAGCACAGGCTGGAAACAACGTGAACAGGGTCACATTTGATTCCGATATTTGTATGTCTCGAGGCTCAAAACCGGCGTCCTTCGTCAGTGCATATATCGGCGTGAATATATTGGGGCGCATAATATTGTTGTATTTATTTTCAGTCGAATTGTAGTTTGAGGTGTTTTATGCGCATCAGAATTCCTTGAGTATGCTTTGAAAAAAAAAACGATACTTCTCTGATGCATGCTCGCATTAGCCCACCCTGATTTCTCCCTTCAGTAGACGTCATTGCTTTTTTAACATAGGTTCGGAATGATTTTTACATACTGTCAGGCCAAATACTTTCAGATTTTATCCACACTGCCTGTAATCGTGTCAGAGCAATCCCCCAGAATGCTTGTTGTGGCTTTGCTCTTTACGTTAACACACAGGTGTCTTTTACGCGGTCGTTGGAGCATAACCTTCCTCGTTGATTTTGGTGCAACCACAAATGAACCTTTTTATTATCATTGCGCAAACGAAGTCCGCCCTCTAACAACGAAGCGGTTGTTTTCCATACAGTCAGAAATTACTCAGAGTTCGTCTTGCGCCCTTGATTTCGCTGTCTATGATATCAATGCTTAGCTGACAAATCTTTCAAGAAGCTAGCATGGACCGCAACGTTGCATTATCCATCTGCTGGATAGAATTTGCTGGATACTCACCGCTGAGAGAGCGCGTTGGGAAAGCATTTCTTGTTTTACCACGTACAAGATGCAGCAAAGTGTCCAATTTCTGTAAACACGAAAGAAATCGTTGTATTGTAGGCGGAGAATTACTTATATTTTTTGAACACACCAGAAGATATGGTTGGCGGTCCGTTTCAACAACAACTACATGAGCTTTTTCGATTCTAGTAAACGCACGCGGCCGAAAAACTCGTAGCGAGATTCGGAAGAAATTGTTTCTTAGGGTGTCTTACGAAACAGGGCACACAAATTAGATATACCCAACGGTGTTCCTACTATTTAAATTGTCAAGCAACTGAAACTACCGAAGTACATTCGTAAGTGCAAGTAAAATTGCGGCAGCTGATACGGATCATTGCATCTTTGATCGATCAAATTAATACAGTGAAAAATGTCACGTTTCATTTTATAATTTAGTGAGCTTGAATAATAAATTCAGTCTGCTCAATGAGGCTGATCGGAAAAAAGTACTTCTGTAAAACGTTTTGTCGTGTTATAATTGCGATAAGCTAGTAGTGAAAGTAGGAGTTGTAAAGTAAAAAAATTGCGGTCTCAAAAGCAGCCACAAATTCTGGGCAAAATCTGTCGAACAACTTAGATTTAAACACTCATAATAATTTTTTACCTAAACAAAATATTCAGATTTCTGATAAGAAGGGCATAGAAATTGTCAACCCTGCTCATTGTAACCGAGCTAAAATTGTCAGAAGTATCTCGTTTCCTTGGAAAGTGCGATGAAGTGCTTGTCTGTACTTCGTTTCACCTTAAGTTTGGACTCAGCTGGCAGTTTCCTTTGATGGGACACATCAGTGTCAAAAAACGCAATTCAGTGGAGCCTTTCCGTTTATGATTGATAAAGCTATTGTATGACACTGAGAAAAACACGACGAGCACCAAGTTGACACGATTTAAACGCTGTGTAGTTGGACCACGCAGCTCTTGGCTTCGGCGGGGTTAGGTCTTATCTAAGGTGGTAGTAAATATTGTACTAGATACCAGTAAACAAAATAAGAAAACAAATTCTGATTTGCAGGATTTTAGTTTTATTTTACAATCTAATGCGGTATATGCTAAGACCTATTTGTTCAAAAGTGCCAAAAAACGGTTCTGCTTCAAGAGTAATTTTTTTAACCGACCTTCAATAAATGCTTTGACAAAACAGCGTTTGATAAAACTGAAATAAATGAAATATCGGAACCCAATATGAGAAAACTTATATAACCCTCCCGAGCCTACGTTTGTGTTTTCTCGATGTCGTCGCAAGAAGAAATAATATGAAGAGATTGAGCGGTATGGCAAATTTATGAGAAGACGTGGCGTCCCGTGCCAGTAAGACGGATATTTAAATTGAACATCACTCGCATTTCTAAGGGAATGTCAATATGTATAAGCGAGCTTGTCAGCATTTAGTTGGACGAGTCGTATAGAGCTTTATTTGCAGATCGAATATAGTAGCAATTGTATTCACAATAATACTTTAGTACCCAGCCCTGAACTATAAGTATTGTGAAGCTGTAATTGTTATGGTATCTCGCGAAAAAATTCAGCAGAGGCTCTTAAAATTTTTTACACGTAGGAATACAAAAGCATTCCTTCACGCAGCCTATTCCTACAAGCAGCGCGCCACGTCTTCCTGTCGCACACGGCGCTGCGGCAGTGACATCAGGCTCCCCACTGCGCAAGCGCGGCGAACCCAGCCGGCTTCACGACAGCTTCCGTAACGAAGCATTGCGTTGCTGTGCTTTTCTTTGTGTTTTATTTCTGAAGCGCGTCTGCTTTGACCTTGAGCGCACCCGCCGGTTTCCGTGACGATAAATTTGCGTTGCTGTGCTTTTCTTTGTCCTTTATTGGGAATTGGAATTTAGCTGGCTGTTTTTCTGCTACAAACGGTTACTCACAACGCCGGCTTCGCTCCATTGGATATTTATGCTTTCGCATTATTACGAAAACGCAAGTTAGCGTATACATGGGTTGCTGACATTAGTGCAGATAAATGAATTTCTTTCTAAGGAAATATCCTCTGACGAACAGATGTCTTACTTTGACTAAGGTACTATTGTAGAAACCATCCGCCCCCACTTTGCACTGGGGCATGGCCTGTGCTACATTTGAATACTCTTCACCAAATAGGTGCATAAGATTAAGATAAATATGGCAAGCTATAACTAGTCCAATCATGCCTTGTGAAAGCTTTGATAATGCGACTAGGACTATTAGTCGTACCACATTTTGAAAACAATATATCTTTTTGGGCCGCATACGGCCTATGGGTTTTGTGTTCTGCCCACCTGTACCGAAGTTTTTACAACTACATCGATACATTTTCATAGGTGGATGCTCTTAACTACACCAGTTTGCACACAGATGTATTCAACAGATCGTCGCTGATGATATCATTCACTATGGCTGTGTTGTGGTTCACCAGAAAGGACAATAAAACGAACTTTGGTATTGGTATTCCTTGCTTCAGGGGTTATGCTGCCGAACTACCAACGGTAAGTTCCACCGAAAAAAAGATGACAGTATTAAAACTAAACACTCCAGCACTTCTTTTTTTAAAAAATGCGTACTAAATCATTATTTTGAAGTGGACACCTCGCCGAGAAAAACAGGAAAAAAGTTATGTCATATAAGTAAGCGAAAATTACATGCAAAAAAGTCATTTTGGTTCTTAATAAAAAAAACATTTTGAAATTTAATAAATCAGGGAACAACTAGACTATTATTTATTTTTCAGTTATTAAATGTTTACATAATATTTGAACGTATGGTTTCAATAAGAAACTTGCGAGCATCGTCAAAAAATCTCAGTCAATCAATTACAATATTTTACGTAGTTTCGACAAAAATGCGCAATTTAAAAGAGCGTTATATTTTGGTTTACTAACGAAACAAATAATCTCGTCAAGGGTCATTCTCTCCTGACTGAAGTGGGCAACGCGCACGCTACAGACTTTATTATTCTTGCGAGGGACGATATTTTTTAGATGTATGGCACATTTATGTTGTAATTTTCGTGATACTAACGACTTACGTGCGTGAATATTCTTGGCCAACTATTGCTGTGTTTTTGAGCGCAACACGACAACGGTTACAAGTGATAGCGGAAGTGTACTTTCTAGAGTATCTTCTTGAGTTGAAGCTGTCAAATAAGGAAGGAGCGTCACGTTTCTGTGATGATTAGCAGAAACAAAAACAAAACAAAACAAAGCTGCAGCAAGCTTTTCGAGAAAAACGAGCGCGAAGAAGGAAGACAGACGGATTCGAAGCCATCAGTGGTACTGCGTCGCACGGTTACTCACAGAGTTCTGAAGAGGACCAGGCCACAACGCTCACCAACGGGCGCTCAGTCAGCGCAGGGCATCAACAAGAGGGTGCTGCAACGAACAGCCCCAAGAGATACGCGCTGCCGCGGCATTCATATCATTCCATCAATTTGTTACGGTCCTGAAGCAATACCGCCCAGGATACAAAGAGGGAGCGCTCCGAGAGACGACGCGAAACTACCTCAAAGCTGCGCGGCCGAAGGCTCAAACAGGCCATGTTCAAAGATCCCTCCATGCAACACTGCGCGCTTTGCATGCTGGGACCCTGTTGGCCACGGAGACGAGTGGCATGGTTTCGGTTTCGATCAGACAGCCTCTGTATGTAGTCCTGCAGCCAAGCACGTGCACTTCCAAACCTACATAACTTTTCTTCACGCGCATGCAAACGTGCTTGCATGACAGGGGCAACAGCAGGGATGTTGCGATCCATCGTTTTATATTTGCATACCCTTTCCGAAAATCCGGAAAATTGGAAACGACCAAAAAGTTGCAAAGTGTTTTTGTGTGTTTTTTTCGGTATCTCTCGGCAACGCTTACACTATTGTACAGCTGTACGAAGTCGCAGTAATGAAAATGCAGGCAGCGTATCCGTCACGAAACGATGATCATGATAAAATATGAAACTGCAATCAAGACTAATTGGCCAACTGGTACCCAGAATTCATTTCGTTGCACCGTGCCACCAGGAGCGCTCCGATTCAGGAAAGAATCTAGTGCTATTTTTGCTTCATTTTTTTTTTAACCTGCACCCATAGAGTTTTGGTATGACAAATACACCACCTAAACAGACATTTGCTAAAATATTTATTAAAATTCGTTCATTGGCTTATTATATATACAAATAATTTTCAGATCGAAAAGCACTGAGAAGCATGCTTTGGAAAGATTTAATATAAATATTAAATTTTAGAAAATCTTATACCTTACGTTCACGTAATATAAACACAAAAAACTTATTAGGCAAGTTGAGCAGCCGTGTGCACAATCGCAGAATTCAACACTGACGTAATAAATTTTAAACAGACGGCTAATATATGAATCAATCACTGAGCTTGTTAGGCTGGTTCGTAGGTGCGAAGAAGTGCCTACATAAATGCTAGTCTTTACAACACTTGCAAGGACGTGTATTCGCAAGTGCGACAAATTAAGCAACATAATCCAACTATAGACATGAGACAAAACAGGAATAGGAACATGTGAAAAAAATCTCAGAACCATGACATTTGTGTTTTGTTTTGGAAGTAATTCCGATCTTTAAAAAGTTAACAACAAGTAGAAAATGTTACTTTTTTAGCCATTTAATTTTTTTAAAGAAATATCACGTTGATCACAAATTTCTATTTTTTTAATTATGCAGTCACGGAGAATGTTTTTTTTTCTAAAAGCAAGATATGCAGATGTGTGCTCACCTTTTGTGTCTGTAATGTGAAGCTTGACTCCTTAGGAAACAAAAAAATGTAATATACTTTCTTCAAATTACTGTGTGGGTGCTACAACAATCAATCCTTTCACGCTATGTGCAGGCAGGTGATGCAAGGATAACTAGAAAAAGTTTGAAGCTTCGCCTTCCTTCGATATTAAAAGTGAACAGCTGCGTTGTAAATATATTCAAAAAAATCAAATTATGTTAGAGTTTCGATCAAGCCGATGGCCAAAAAATAAATAAACTTATACACAAGTTTTCATCCTGAAATAAAACGCACCAGGAACATGTTTGTTTTAGAAATCTATATAAAAATAAAATTTCTAAGTGCTAAATGTTATTTCTTTCATACGTTGACAAACCGTTTTTCACAGGCGTGCAAAACGCAGATCGATTACGCTGGAAATTCTATAATATATCCAGCGTACACAAGGCTCGGCTTTCATGAAGGCACTGGAAATGCGATAACTTACGACGGCCCTCACGAAATTAGGTGGAAGGTAAGTGCTCGAGAGATTTCTAATCTTTCTATGGAATTTTACCAACAGTATTGTAAGTATTGAATTGCGCTGTATTCTTCTTTTGCGAAATGCATTAGAATATGTGGATAAATCAGCAAATTCTAGCAAAGTAGAAACTAACCTTGCTACCCGAAACTTCAGTGCTGGAAAATTACAAATATGTCAAAAGGAAATCAGTTTTGATTATTTATATTCTGTTAACTTATAAAAAATTTCTTAAAGAAACCTTCAAAAGGCACGTATATACAGGTGCAAAATGTTTGTTGTAAAACAAGAATGAAGAGGGAATTGCCACAGCAAAATATCAAACAATAACATGCCGAAACAAATTAAGCTAAACAAAAACACGAAAGAGTTAAAATAATTTATGTCGGTCAAAACCACCAAGGCACGCACGAATTTAATCAAACACAACTCATATAATCTCCAACAAAATATAAAGAAAAGCCCGAAAACTATGGAGTTTAGCAATAATGACAATGAGATTAAGGAGGTCATTCCTTCAGGAGACAGTTTGAGGGTACAAATAGAGTTTTAGGGAGTCGCTTTTGCACATCCTATACGGAACAATGAGCCCTCCGGTACGAACTGCGTATATACGAATCTTTTGTGGTAGCACATGCGCAGGTCGTAGCGGAGTGCCCATCATAACATATCGGATGTTTAAAGACGGTTCTTTAAAACTCTCTAATGGCAGGTGTGAATTTGCGATACAGTCACAGCATATAGCTACATGTGAAGGGGAAGTTGTTGGACATTGGTGTCATGTACACGCACCACAAGGCAATGAGGGTAAAGGAGTTGGGGTCAGAACGATGGCGAGCTCTGATTTGATTTGATTGTAAGGATAGTGTGTTGACCCCAATGCTAAATGCTTTAAGCTCTACCCACTGTTTTGCTTCAATCAGTCAATAACCCAAGCAGTACCAAACAGGTTTTTTCGATCGGCTGACGGTTGCACAGTTTCTGGACAGATATGCAACAGGCAATTTCTTGCACACCGAAGACATAAACACGGCCGGCAAAAGTCTGGACACAAACTACCTTTTTCAGCTTGGCCACCGGAGATATGAACACGGCCGGCAAGAGACCGGTTGCAAACTAGGTGTTTACAGTTCGGCCGCCGGAGACAAACACTGCCGGCAAGTGCGTGGCAAGCAGTTTTGATATTCAGTTTCGCCCCCGAAGACATAAACACGACCGGCAAGTGACTTGCCAGAATTGCTGGTTTTCAGCTTTGACACCGAAGACAACAACGCGTCTGCAAGTGCTTGGCAAGAAGTTGTGATCTTTAGCTTGGCCGCCGAAGACATAAACACGACCGGCAGGTGTCTGGCCGGCAGTGGCAATTTTCAGCTTAACCGACGGAGACATAAACGCTGTGGGCAAGCGTTTGGACATCAGTGCTGATTTTCAGCTTGGCCGGCGGGAACATGAACAAGGCCGACAAGTGTTTGGACAGAAGTGCTGATTTTCAGCTTGATTGCCGGAGGCTTGATTTTCAGCTTGGCCGCCGGAGACAATAGCACGGTCGGCAAGTGTCTGGCGCGAAGTGCTGATTTTCAGCTTTGCCGCAGGGACACCCATAATCTAAACATTTATCGCGTTGACCGAACTTTGGCATGACGACGGGCTGCAAGACAAGCATCATGAGCGAGTGGTCGGCATCGTCGCAATGCAATACGTGCATCGCGCGAACACTGTTAGCGCAAGCAAGTGATACCCCATATTGAAAATAATTCTAAAGGGCCCATCAGCCTTGAAGGATTATGGGACCTCACAGGCCTTCAAAACCCTTCAGAAATACCCTACAGAAAAACCCTTCAAGGATACCCCACAGAAAAACCCTTCAGCCCCACATCCCTTCAGACCCTTCAGCCCAAACCCCTTGGCCCATCAACCTTTTAGACGCGCAAATGACTGTGAATCATAGACAAAAATGCAGTTCAAAACGGTATTCGAAATTTATTTCAGACATTTTGTTTTACATGCATATTGTAACTCAAAAAGACGATAAAAACCAACGTTTGTTCAATCCGGGACGGAAGCAGCTGTAGACGAAAGCGATCACATCAAATAGGGACAACTGCGTTCTTTATCACACAAATCAAAATATTTTAAAGTACTCACAATGCCGGTGGGTAAATTCCTGATATATGGTAGTTCAGCTAATAAAACCGAGCAGGTGCACCTCACGGACACATAAACACGGTAAGTAAGCACCTTTGGCGAAAACCACGAGCTCGCAAGCAGCACCCGCCACCGTTGAGAAATCCTGAGCACAGTCAAGGTGTCGTCCCTGATGCCGCCGTGGCGGCGTCTTCGGCGTCTTTTTCGCTAGCTGGATGCTTCTGAAGCTGGACGGACGAAGAGGCGCACGGAACAGGTCCGGACAGCGGCCGTCATCCACCGTCTCAGGTCCCGCAGTGGCATGATCCCGGTGCGCGGGCACTACATGCGGTGGGACGCTGTCCCCGACTGCCTGACTTGCGGCGAGTAGGCCGATACCGGCTGGCGCGGGAGATCGCTGGAGAGGCCGTCCTGCTGAGGGTCCTCGGGCATAGCCTAGCCTCCTAGTGGGTCCCTGGTCACTGCGGCATCCAGGGCAATGAGCAGGCTGACAGGCTGGCCGACCACGTGCACGACGAGCCCCGGTTCCGGACGTCGAGCGTTGGCCCCTTCGCCGACGCCAAACTCCTTGTCGCCGGAGCGGCCGCGGCGGCTCACCCCGATGAGCGGTGCGCGGCCGGGAATCACCCGACAAGACCCGTCGTACACCGCATCCGAACGAACTGCGCCATCATCCCGGTGCGGCTCCACTGACTCCGCCGCGACGCCGAGACGCCAACCCACGCTGCCCGAACTGCGGAGAACTGACAGATATGGCGCACCTCCTCCTCGCCTGCACGGAGCACGACGGCGCTAGGGCGGCCATGACAGCATCCCCTGTTGCGCTGGGCCTTCCCTGCGGAACGAAAGACGAGATTTTGCTGCCACGAGGCGACAGACGCACAAGGAAAGAGCTCTAAAGATCCTGCTCACCTTTCTTGAAGATACCAGCCTCATCGAATCGCTGTGAGCTCGTGGACGAGCGGGTGGCGCGGCCGGTGAAGTAGACCACCGGAGCGCGCCTCAAGCCGGAGAACTTGCCAGGCGACGAAAAAGGGACAAATGACTTCCGCGCGGCTTCCCCGAGTTTTCCTTCCCCAGCGCAACCGGTCCGGCGACTCCTCCTCGCCCAACGGGGATTTTTTTCCCCGCTGGTTTCCTGTTTTCCCCTCTCTACCTCCCGGCTTGCTTCTTCGGCCATTCCCCACCCTCCCTCGCCTCTTTTTTCAACTCTATCACCCCCATACCTCCCTGCTTTTCTCCCCCCCCCCAGAGCCAGTGACAAATGCGCCCTGTGCACATACAGTATTGGCTCTCATTTTCCCCCCTCATTTCCATTTACAACGCTTACACACACACACACCGAGCGGACAGGATCGCGTTCGCTTGCAAAAGCCGCTAGGCCGGCGCCTCGTCAATTCTCCAAATGGGGCGGTCATCCCAGTGGCCTCCTTGGAGACCGAACACCCGGGCAGTGACAGACGGGTCCAGGAGCCCACTCGTGTTTGATAGAAGGGCAGTAATAAAAATCTGACCGGACAGACATACGATCGGCATTCTTCAAACACTTACTTTTCCACGTCGCAAACAATAAAGAGCTAATTAAACTTGAGGAAGAAAACCAGAAGGACGGACAACCATGAAAGTTCGTGGTTGTCCGTCCTTCTCGTTTTCTTTCTCAAGCTTAATTATCCCTATCAACCCGCTCGTTCTGTCCTTAAATAAGTAGCTATGTTCTAATTCTGCGAAATGTGTTTTCTCCACCTAGGCCGTGGCCCCACAGACATCTCAAGAAGCCTGAAAGTTTTCCCGACCCCGTTAGAAAAGTTCTTGACAGGCTTTCAGACATTTCAAGGCATTGTAAAGGGCACTTCAGACATTTCAGGAGAGCCTCTGACGGGGCCTGCGAACCCACCAGGAAAAATCGGTGCCCCCTTCAAACATCTCAGAAATTCCTGAAGTCCCCTTCACACCCTTTAAAAAATTCTTCAAGTCCCCTCGAGACCGATTTTCAATAGGGCCTTTTTATTCATTTTTTTTTCTTTTGAATTTGAAAGGCCATGGTCTTACTTAGAACTTCTGAGAGATATGTTCATTTGCAACATTAGCAAAAGTGGTAAAATATGGTGCGCGTGTTCTCCATTGAAAATAAAATACAAAAACAGCGCTGATGTAATCTTCGAGCTAACAATATCGCTCAGTAGCTGCACGACACGCTTAGCCCGAATACGACATCAGCGAACTTTGCGTCAGTGCTCCACATACTCACTTCTCAGCTGGCTAGTAGGTTTGAATAAGAGTATTTTGATTTCGAAAGGAAAAATACCACTAAAGTATTTTAGAGAGTGACAACGACGAACTATGGCGTGTCTTCTGAACGCCCGTCTTCTGCATGCGCTCCGTGTCTTCTGCCGAGTTTCGGCTGCGTTCGCGCCCTTGAGGTGCAAACGACGACATAGTTTTGTCGAAGATAGGATGCTCACACTGAGTGCAGAGCAACTGGAAGCTTCTTTTTTCGTTCTCAGATTATCAGGGACCATAACTTATCTCCATTACCAGAGTCGCGCTATGAAAATAACACTGCCATTATTTTGCAATCAAAAGCATTCGCGCTCTGATATAATCCTACGATATAATGAGGTCTGCGTGGCAGTTGCACGGATCAATTCAGTCCACACACACAACGCACCAAAGTAATGAGTGCGCAAAGAATGCTGCCTCTTAGGCCGCACCATTTTGACAGGTTTCGCCACGAAGCTCTTTAGAAAAAACGCGTCTCGAAAGGTAAAAGGTACGGAGACAGTTCACTAGCGTAGAGGGCGAGAGGAATGTGCGCAATAATAATGAGCACAAATTTATCGCTGCATAAGAATTACACCATTCAGGATCTCCAAGCGCTACATCTGAAACTGCAAAACGCAGCGATATATTTTTGTCTGTCTGTTTGGCAACAACGCTCCTCGTCGCATTTTTTCACCTTATTTATGGCTACTCTGATTCAATTTAGAATGAACCGTGGCATATTCTAAGAGGATTTCTTGGCCTACCGAGAGTCAAGAGCGCTCACGAGATCATGAGCTCTACTCATCTCGGGTCCCAATATTATAGTCACGTGACATATACACGGCTTTCATTAATGAAGCATCAACCGTATTGCTCGAACCACGCACCGGTGCCATCCCTACTGAATAACAGTTTAGCCATTCCGATCATACGCTTGTCAAATAGGTCACCCGTTCACCAGTTTGGTGGACGGGACGCACGTTTAGGCAAACAGTCACTCGTTTGGTCAAATGGGCCAGTAGTTTGGTCAAATGGGTCACTCGTTCGAGCACGCGGGTCGCCCATTAGTTCAAACGGGTGACTATTTTGCACAAGCGGTGACCGGTGACCGTCATACTGCACCGGTGTAATGAAACGGTTTCCCCGTTACGCGGTGAGCCCATTTAATACTGAAGTGCTAAGGAGGGCACGAGGACGCCTGTTTTACCCGCATGCAAGTCTCGAGAGAGCTGTTTTGAATGTTAGTGCACATGTCAACAGTGTAGGCCTAGCAACGACGTAGCACATCGTGACATAACGGCCGACTGCGTCAAGATTTGGCCGAGCGCGCTCGCATTTGCTGAAATATGAGCGTGGAACTCTGAGTACTGTTTCCATGCTTAAGATGCAAGAGGCTGCTTTTTCGTCGCAAATACTTTGATTGTGGATTTTGCAGAGCCCTCAAACAACTGTCATTCAAACTTTCACACGCACAAGGAAGAAAACGCTTACTACAGTACTCGCTTACAACTTCGTATCGCGTGATTAACTTTTGCTTCTGATTCTACTTGAATGTGGGACCATTTTCAAATAGAAACACATAACAAATAAAAAGGCAAAATATTTCATTATAAGGCTTAGGCAAACTTGTGGCTAAAGAATCAATATATTTTTATGACAATAACATAGACGGCGTACTAATAGATTTGTCCTCCAGTCGTATGATGTTCCCGGCTTCGATAATATCCATAGTTAATTGGTTGACACAATTACCTATCACGGTGCTGTTGTTAAAGTGCGCCACAGAACCACAATCCCGAAAGTGTATTTCTCAGTGGCCAAAGTTCGCGTCGACAACGTTATTGTTGTGTTCACGAAGGCGGTTATTAAGACGCCGCCCAGTTTGTCTTATGTTTTCTCTTTCGGAGGAAAGGGGGAATGTATTGACAACCCTAACGCAAAGCATTAAGTTCGGTCTATATCTCTTGGAGCTGCAGATTGCTCGATCCGAGAGTGTGGTCACGTTTTTGTACAGGCTGGAAAATTTGTTGGGAGCGGAAAACACAATATCTACATTCTCGCCTGTTCGCTGTTTACTTAAGGCCATGAGAAACATTGTGGATGTACGGGACGATAAATTGTCTTCTTTTCTTGTCGCCGCGTGTTTTCTTGACGCTGCTACCTTGTTTATTCTGAAGGATTTTTTGAACCATTGACCCACCAAGGAAACAGTTCACCCTGCGGACATCGGTCTTGCAATTTGCCCTCTGAAGCTTTCTTGTGTTGATAGTCAGCATGAGTTTCTGATTGAGCTCTTAAGACACGACCGCACTATGCTTCTCTTGACGAGGTTTGAGTTCGCGGAGTTGAAGGGAAAAGTGTTTATCCCTGAGTTTATAGAACCAGCATACATGGTGGGGTAGCTCCAACAGCTGGCGATCCAAGAATCTTAAGGACCCTTCAACCGGCAGCTCGTGGGTGATTTTTAAGAGACTCATACAATCTTTAAATAGGAAGACGGCATCGTGTCCCTATGCTTGGATAATTGTTTTCATTGGTGGCTAGGCAAATTACAAAATCGTCCGACGTATCTAAACACTTGCACTACTTTTATGGCATCTAACCTGTGTTGTAAAATATCATCGAGGTGTGTGAGACGTGGACAATTTAGTACACGTGAAATACACGTATCCTATGCACACTCCTCTATTTGGTAAGTAGGTATGTCTATCGCAGGCAGCAAAGGTGGATTTTACATAGATGGCTTGCAAGTCGACCTACCTACTTTGGTCATGCCTGTTGCATCTCTTAAAGAATGGTTCAGTCTTTTTTGTAAGCTTATGGACTTGCTTCGTGAACGGTAACTTCGTCGCCGTTCAAGTGTTCGTTTAGCGAAGCAGCAGCCATTGTGAGGTAACAGATGAGTTTGGTGTGTCTGGAGAATATCAGCGAACATTTTTGACTCTGCGGCTGAAGCTATAATTTGTGTGGGGCTGCCTTTTGACTGTTCTGCAACTACACATCAAGTTTGATTTAAAATAAGAAATATAACGTTGTGCCGTTTATCACGTATTCAGCAACGGCCAAGAAAAAACATACTTTTACTCTTTTCATCTTTTATGCATGGGAATGAACGAAATCGAAAACTTGCAAAATTTTTCGATGAAGAGGTGTCGATTAAGCGTGCTAAGTTTTTAGTTGACGTTACAGCCCTAGTATATATATACAGGGTTTAATTAAAACAGATTTATTGACAAAATATTCTTAAAAGATGCACTAATAGGGTTTGGAAATGTGAATTATACGGTCAGGAGGACATCATATAGGTGGCTAATCTTTGAAGATAAGTCGAATAATGAACTAAACATCCCTAATTAACTTTTAAATATGAAACATAATAATATGGTTTCAATTATGAACATGCTGAGCATAAACAAAACCACTATATCAGTCAAGTTTAGAACGACTTCAAGCTCGTGGGAAACTAGGAAGCGTACTAAAGTTACCACTCGTGCAGAGGAGCAAAGCTAGAATTGGAAAAACGAGGATGATTAGATAATCATGGCGTTCCACTACCGCTAGCTTTTTGCCTGCTGCACGAGTGGTAAATTTGGTGCGCCCCCAGATTCAAACGAGCTATAGGTCGTTCTAAAATTGACTGATATAGAGGTTTTCGATTATGCTCTACATATTATTAATTAAAACCATATCATTAAAATTACTAACTTAAAAGTTAATTAGGAAGTTTCATTAATTATCCCACTTATCGCAAAGGTTAGCCACATATATGATGTCCCCTGGCCGTATAACTCACGCAACTAAACTGAATTGGTACATCTTTTACAGATTTTTTTGTAATAAATCTTGTACGAATTGAAATGGAACACACGTAGATATATATATATATATATATATATATATATATATATGTATATATATCGAGAGAGAGAGAGAGAGAGAGAGTGTAACGAAAAAATTTACACATTATTTTTTACCGCAAAAATAAACTAGGCATCGCCAAACGCTCATTCTCCGGCGAAAGGTAGCGCTAGAGGTCACAACCAGATGCAAAGTTTCAGCCCGATCCGATACCTTAATCAAAACTTATAAGTGATTTTCTGAAAATTTCAACTGGGAAAATGGTGGCCGACAGAGTTTTCGAATACACGGGGCTCTATGGCACCATAAGCCGAAAACAGGCGAAAATGGGCTCCATTTTCCCATTGAAATTTTCAGAAAATTACTTATAATTTTTGAATAAGGTATCGGGTCGGGCTGAAACTTTGGCATCTGGTTGTGACCTCTACCGCTACATTTGGGCGGAGAATGAGCGTTCTGCGATGCCTAGTTTATTTTTGCGCTAAAAAGAATGTGTGTTTCTTTTTCTGACACCCTGTATATATATATATATGTATATATATATATATCCCCATATATATATATATATATATATATATATATATATATATATATATATATATATATATATATATATATATATATATATATATATATATACACATATCTAACGGCCATGGTGGCAGGGGGCTGAAGGCGGGGTATAACTGAGAGGAAAAGCAAAACCTTGATGAAAACAGCAACAACGGGTGGTTTATTCTTCGACGTTTCGGCCGGAGTCCGGCCTTCGTCAGGAAGAACTTTTACAGATGAACGCGGGTGGTATTTATACAATGCTACGGTCGAGTCCAAGTTTCAAAAGCGGCGGGATGACGGTTGGAGTTTCCAAAGGAGCGTAGGAAGAGTTCCAGATGGGCAAACGTTTATACAATGCTACGGTCGGGTCCAAATTTCGGCGGGAGTGACGGTTAGAGCTTTCGTGAGAGGAAGCGTAGTGCAGTTCGTATCCGGGTAAAGTAGCTTGACGGTCGGGGCCAAGTTTCAAGGACGGCGGGATGACGGTTGTAGCTTCTTGAGAGAGGGCGCAGGGTGGCTTTGTGTCCGGGCGGGCAGGGGTGACCTGGACGATAACGTACAATAGACGAAAGGTACACGCGCAAACTAAAGTGCTGTCTCAAAAAAAAAAAAAAAACGCTGCAAGGTCATTTGTGTTGTTTCATGGAGCATGCATGATTCAAACCTGGAAGGGAACAATGTTAAACCTAGAAATAAAAGAATATCAAAACCTGGAAATAAAAGAGAAAAGTTGATGGTCCAGTTCCGGCCACAAACACAGTACCACTGCTAACAATAAGGTCTGGGACCTGAAAGAATGTCTCCTGATAGCGCTGTTGCTATTTGTCGGATAGCATTTTAATCGATGCCAGAGTACCGGGGCTTTCATTTATTCCTTGTTTAATTCTGTTGAATCGGTAAATTAGGTAGGATTCACGCTGTTCACATTCGCGATTTGATGTGTAAATGTGTAAGCGGATGCTCGGATGAGCAGCGTTGTATCGATCTATGAAGTCCACCAGCTCCTCCTCAGTGTGCGACCAGACAATAAATATATCATCTATAAACCTTTTGTATATCAGCGCTTTACAGGACATTCAGAAAGGAACTGAGACTCTAATTTTCCCATGAATACGTTGGCATAGTTCGGGGCCATTTTGGTGCTCATCGCGGTTCCGCTAACCTGCCTAAAGTATTTATTGTTAAATTCGAACGTGTTGATTTCTAAGACAAAGCCTCGCTAGAGTAGCGACGACGTGTCCATCTGGGTTGTCCGGTTGTTTGTGGAGTACGTACATGTCAATTAACGATCTTATCCCAATATCATGTGGGATATTCGTATACAGCGATGACACATCGAGTGTAACCAGATATTGAATTTTGGAATGCAGAAATTTGATATTTCCCTTAAGAAGTGGAGTTGTGTTTTTAATGTACGAATCGAGACTTGTAGGTATATGTTTAATTAAACTGTCTACATATCCTGATATGGGTTCGGTTACTGTACTTATTCCGGATATGATTGGGCGCCTTGGGTTACCAGGTTGTAGAATCTAAGGAGCATATATATAGGTGAAGTAAAGTAAATATAAAAAAATGGACCGGGAAAAGTTAATAAATCAAAGATGCGTACTGCCGGAGTTACAGATCCGAAGTTTATTACGACGTTTCGAACGAGGACCGCCTCTTCATCAGGTGAAGAACTGATGAAGAGCGGTCCCCGCTCGAAACGTCGCAATAAACGTCCGAATTAGTAGCTGCGACAGTACACATCTTTTGACTATATATATATATGAATATATATATATATATATATATATTCATATATATTGAAGCGAAGAAGAATAGCGAGACAAGAAAAACGGTGTAGCTGAAGGCACTGATACGGGTCAGATTTTATAAAAGACGCGCGCGATCGTCGTTCTTCTTTCTGGATTCCAGGCTTGTCGTCTTCTTCGCTACATTTGCCCCACGCTTAGGGGCTGCCATCCTGGCAGCAGTAGTTGTAGAGGGGGCGGTCGGGTCGGGCGGTACATACGGTTTCATTCGTGACACATGAACGGTCTCTTGATGGTGACGGCGGCGATCGGTGGGGAGGGGAACGGGTTCGACGCGGTAGTTGACCGGCGAGGTAGCTGTCAGCACTTTGTATGGGCCCTGATATCTTCGAAGAAGCTTTGAAGATAGTCCAGGCTTCTTGATAGGCATCCAGATCCACACTAAATCACCATCGTTGTAGGTGACAGAGCGGTGACGGGCGTCGTAACGACTCTTTTCGACGTTCTGGTGCTCAGATGTGCGACAACGGGCTAGCTGACGACATTCTTCAGCTCGGCTGATTGCTTCATCAAAGGTTATGTGCTCCGTGATATCCGGCCGATAAGGTAAGATAGTATCGAGCGTACATGATACTTCGCGGTTATACGTGAGCATGAAAGGTGAGAAGCCTGTCGTAGCTTGAGTAGCGGTGTTATAAGCGAAAGTGATGTATGGGAGAATTCGATCCCAGTTATCTTGATCCTGAGAGACATACATCGAAAGCATGTCAGAAAGGGTACGATTAAGACGCTCCGTAAGTCCATTTGTTTGGGGATGATAAGAGGACGTGCAAAGATGAATAACATTGCATTCTCTCAAAATGTCTTCGACGAGTTGTGATAAAAAAACTGTTCCTCGATCACTGAGTAGTTCTTGAGGCGAGCCGTGACGCAGTATAATATTGTTTAAGAGAAAGCTGGCAACTTCATGAGAACCTGCGGTGGGCAGGGCAGCAGTCTCTGCGTATCGCGTCAGATGGTCAATTGCGACGACCACCCAACGGTTTCCCTCAGATGATTTTGGTAGAGGGCCATACAGATCGATCCCGACTCGTTCGAATGGCTTGTCGGGACAAGGTATGGGTTGGAGCAAACCCGGCGGACTCTGAGGTGGTTTTTTTCGTTGTTGGCACAATAAGCAGGAGCTGACATATTTTTGCACAAAGCGACACATGCCGGGCCAGTAATATCGGCCACGTAAACGATTATAAGTCTTCAAGACCCCGAGATGTCCCGACGTTGGGTCGTTATGGAGGCACTGTAGCAGCTCGGAGCGAAGCTGCCGTGGCACTACTAACAACCATCGCTGACCGTCTGCTGAATAGTTACGATGAAACAAGAGGCCATCTCGGACAGAAAAATTCCGTGCTCGTTTACAGAACTTGCGGTTGTTGGAGATAGCAAGGCCTGTAATATGTTGCACCAGGGTCTGGGTGTAGGGGTCTTGGAGCTGGTGTTGTGCCACAGCATCCAGGGAGAGAGCAGCGAGTGTAATAGGATCTTCGTCCCCGTCAGGAGCAGTCGTTGGCAAAGGGCAACGTGAGAGGCCGTCAGCATCTTGATGCTTGAGTCCGGACCTATAAGTGACGGAGAAGTTGTACTCTTGGAGGCGAAGAGCCCAACGTCCCAAACGCCCCGAGACGTCTTTCAACGATGTTAACCAACAGAGAGCGTGGTGATCTGTGATGACACTAAAATGGCGTCCGTGCAGGTATGGTCGAAACTTAGAAATAGCCCAGATAATAGCCAAGCATTCTTTTTCGGTTGTAGAGTAATTACGTTCACACTTTGACAGGGTGCGACTGGCGTATGCCACAACTCTCTCGGGTCGGGGTGGTTCGCGTTGTATTAGAACTGCGCCTAGTCCATACCCGCTGGCGTCTGTGTGGATCTCTGTAGGAAGTGAGGGGTCAAAGTGGCATAAAATAGGATCGCCCGTGAGGAGAGCAGTTAGCTGATTGAAGGCAGACTGGCATTCTGGAGACCAATGAAAAGGCTTGGTTGTATCATGTAAGGCGTGTAAGGGGGCGGCGATCGTTGCGAATCCTTGGACAAATCGGCGAAAATAGGAGCAAAGACCCAAAAAGCTGCGAAGTTGTTTAGCTGTAGTTGGAATAGGAAATTCTGCGACTGCTCTAATTTTGTCAGGATCGGGTCGGACACCTTCCTTCGATACTACATGTCCGAGAACTCGAATTTCTTTTGTCGCAAAATGGCACTTCTTGGTGTTCAGTTTCAAATTGGCGTTTGCAATACACGATAGAACAGTGGCCACACGTTCGAGATGTTTTTCAAACGTCGGTGCAAAAATGACAATGTCGTCTAGATAGCAAAGGCAGATTTGCCACTTCAGACCTCGGAGAACAGTATCCATGAGCCTTTCAAACGTGGCCGGAGCATTACAAAGTCCAAATGGCATCACGTTAAATTCATAGAGACCGTCTGGTGTGATAAAGGCCGTTTTAGGTTTATCGGTTTCTTTCATTGGGACTTGCCAATATCCGGATTGTAAATCCAGGGAGGTAAAAAATTCAGCGCCCTGAAGGCAGTCGAGGGCATCGTCAATGCGTGGCAATGGATATACATCTTTGGTGGTTATCTTGTTGAGTCGTCGGTAATCTACACAAAAGCGAATGCTGCCGTCTTTTTTCTTTACTAGGACAACAGGAGAGGACCAAGGACTTGAAGACTCTCTGATTACTCCTCGTTGTAGCATCTCTGCGACTTGTTGTTCTATGAGTTGCCTTTCTTTCATTGAAACCCTGTATGGTCGTTGACGAATAGGAGCTTGGCCTTGCGTGTCGATGGAATGTTGACCGGTTGAAGCGGCGCCCAAAGGTGTTTCATGTAAGTCAAAAACGTTTTTGTACAAGTCTAGGAGAGTTATCATTTTTTGCCTTTGAAGATCGGTAAGATTCCTATCGATGGTGGAGGAAAGCCGCCCGGATTCATCATTTTCTTTCGTGTAGTCTGTTGAGAGTGCGTTGGTCTGAATATTGAACGGGTCGTCGAGGGAAACTGTATTAATGTCAGTCGCTAATGTGACGGTGGCCAGAACGGTCTGCTCCGGGATCAGCACAGCCTCTGACGTAAGGTTAATTACGAAGATAAACGTTGGCAAGAGACCAATATCGGCGAGGCCATGGGGAACCAGCAAACCTTTTTTTGTCAATAAGTTAACTGTGGGCGCGATGGAATAGTTTCCTGGTGGCAGTGAAGAGCACGTAGTGGGCACTAACGATGAACTATGAGGCGTAATTATAATTTCTTGTAATGAGCGGAGTTTGTTGTCTTGTAGAGAGGCATCTTCCACGGGTCCAGGCAGTTCGTGAAGGGAAAGCTGTGCGCTCCCGCAGAAAATAATTGCATCAGTAGTAGAAAGAAAATCCCAGCCGAGAATAATGTCATGCGTGCATGATGAGAGTACGATAAACTGAACTAAGTACAACGCACCCTGTAAAAAAATACGAGCGGTGCAAACCCCAACGGGTTTGAGTAGGTGGGATCCTGCAGTTCTGAGGTTACCTTGATACGGTGTGACGACTTTCTT